>VZRO01008020.1:0-26872 GCA_013397915.1 Daphoenositta chrysoptera | reverse complement strand
TGCTCCCCCGCCGCAGCCCCCGCCGGCAGCGGGAGGGCTCCGCCGCCCGGGGGGCTCTGCCCCGGCCCCGCCTGCAGCTCCTCGACGCCCGGGCGGGGGCAGAGAGCCCGGCCCCGCAGCCGCCACCGGGGAGCCCCTTTCTCCGGAGGGTGCAGCACGGTCCTCGTTAAAAATGCATCAAAACTCCCCGTGAGCGGAGAAGGAACCGCGGGATGTTTGTTCCTAAGGGGCGGGTAAATGTAAAAGGCGTTGTGTTAGCTCCAGAAAATCGTTCTCCGGTGAATTAAATGGTCAAAACCCACGGAAGCTCCGTAGTAAACTAGGCTTTGATCGGAGCAGAGGAGTATAACAAATTATATAAGGGGTTATCTAAAATTAATTGCCATGTACGGGGATTCTCTTGACCATGGAATCTATGGGAGAACTGCTGCAAATCAAATGGGGAAGTGTGACCAGATCAGAAAGAGGCAAAGCTGCAGCTGAAAGCCAAAGAACACATTTCCTTCTGTTTCACACTGATTTTAACCTCCCCCGGCCAAATTCCTCACGACGTTTCCATCATAATTTAGAGTACCCTACATTTAGAGACTGAAACTGAACATGGGCTACTTTGGCAAATAACAGAGATTGGGGATTTATTGTCATCCAGACGTAAAGGTTATAGAACAGTTCTCAGCAAATGGGCTTGCATATTAAAGCTGTTGCAAATCACATTTTTCTTTTAAGGGCACATAGAAAAGTGGTTTTTAATATGAGGGTTCACGGCTACATATAAAGCTAAAGGGTTCCTCGTCCTAGAATTCACTCTACAGGCAAACTAAAATTCTTTAGTATGATACAAGGTATACGTTAAAGATCTGATTCAGTATAGATTGAAGCCTGGTGAGATATAGGTGATACTGCTATTGATTTAAAACGCTTTTTGAACTCTACCATATAATAAAAATTCAGCTTTTTATTCATCGTTCTTATTTTGTGCTGAATTTCTGTATTTCTATGCAGTTAGACTATACAGCATTGAAGTAATGTTAATCTTGATATTATCGATTTGACACTGATTTGTTTCAGACTCTCCACTGGAATATTCATTTATTTAAAGAAGCTTGTTGTCTTCATTTAGACTAAACCATTAAACTTTCCTGGTGACCTTGATACTACAAAATACTGGGTGAAATTTAAGTCGATCACATTACCAATACAGTCTGAGGAAGAGGATAATCACTTCTGTGGTCTTTCTTCCCCTGCTTTTAAAACTGAAACTGTTGAGCCTGAATTCTTCTTAAAGACCTACTTATGGAATTAAAATTCCTTCTATGGTAGCATATAGAGTAGCTGTCCATTTGTGAGTTTTGGGCACACTTTGATTGAAGTAAACTGGTTTTAAAATACTAAGAATTTTAATTGCAGCTAGTTCAGACCTCAGTAAGTGTGGAGGACTGGTAGGTGCAAAGTGACAGTACTGCTTGTAGCTAAGTTATTTAGATTCCAGCCATGAGATCTGGACATAGTGATAATTGCTCTGGGGAAGGCAGATCTGGGGATCCAGATCAAAGTGAACTCCAATACTTAAGGCAATAAGAATTTTGATTTCCAATTTTATTTTTCTAGTTAATGCTGACTGGGATTTGCTATTCATATTGGGAGGTCTCAGGGCCCAGATGCTAAAAAAATTGATGGGAGTTGTGATCATCCTTTCATGAGCTGCTCAGCTTACAGAGAGAGGCCATCTGCCAATAAGCAGACTTAGCAGAGAAATCGTGATCAAGGGATGTAGTGAACGGTCTGAAAGGAGTTCAGAACCACAGGATTCTTGTAAGTCTGGAAACAGCTGGTCGTAAGCCCAGCAATTCTTTGTTCCCACTGAACGCTGACAAATTTGAACATGGCGTGATGCAATCTAATTATTTGTGCTATTTCACAACATAAAGGTGCTTTTTTCACTTGTTACATACTAAATTACAAGGAAGATTGCTTTTTAAAATCTAATTTGGATGAGAACAACAGTATTTAGCTTTTGTCTACCAAATAGCACTGATGTGAAAACAGTATCTATCCAAAACCTTTGTTGATCATACATGGGCACAAGCTGTGTGAAGCCAACAGTACATAATTTAGGATGTGAAACCTCTCTTTTGATAATCTCTACAAATGTAAGGTTTCTGGCATCACCAATAGAGATTCTCATTGCAGAGAATTGCTGATAGCTGTCTGCTCCTTCCAAAACCATCAGGATCCTGCCTGTGTTTCCCTGCCCCTGCACCAAACTGTCTATTAGAGGGAAAGCTTTTCAGTGCTTGTTTTCACATCCTATGCAGTGCCAGACAGACTGATGGGGCTTGATAAGGTCTTTTAATAACAATACTCACCATGTGATCTTGAAAGCCCCCGCAAATACAGAAATGCCGCTAGTATCTTCAATATTAAGTTTCTTTATTAAAACGGCAAATTTATTACAGTTATGTAATGAAATTGATCATTAAAAGACTTTTTCAAAAGCCATTTGGCTACAGGGAGTTTACAATACCTTCTTGAACATGCAATGCAACTACTGGGCTAGATACTAGCTAGGAGGGGAGTACTGAAAGAAACTCCACCTGTCCTCTTACACTCTGCTTCTGTCAAGGGCATGATTTTTCTGCCCTGGTGCTCATGCAGGAAGAAGGATTTCCAGCCTCCAGTTTAAGGCCTGGTTACATACATTATAGCCGTTAGATATCACACAGTAAAAAGGGTCAGAGAGTCATATTCCTTTTTTGCGATTCCCCCTTTCCATCCTGAATTAATTCCATTTTAGTGTCAGTCCAGTCTGGGGTTTAGGGTACTTCAGTGAGCTGGAAGAGGTGGCCTGCAGTCCCTCTGCGTGAACTCTGAGCCCCCCAGAAGAAGAGAGGGATGCATGTTGCACAGGGACTTAACCATAGATTTATGAGCACCTGAGGGGGGTCCTCTTCCCCCAGCTGGCACAATATTTCCAGTAAAGTCTACACCAAACATTTTGACAACATCTAGTGGGCCAAGCCCCTTAGCAGCGAAAACGTGGGCCATGGACTCTGTCTGGACTTCTCTGTGAGACACAAGCACAAATGCTTGGTCCTGTCAAGGCTCTAACACTTTTGGCATGCCCTGAAGCAGAACACGTCCTCTGCCCTGTCTGGGTGACTCTGGGAATCCTCCCGCAGTGCTTCAGGGGATGGAGAGAAAAAAAAGCAAGTCTGGCAGGGATGGCTGTGGCAGACAAGTGTTTTAAGACTTTTATCAGATGATAAGCAAAACTGTCACTTGAAAGTTGCAGTTGCTCTTAGGATAGTTTATTGGGTCTGGCTGAGATGGGGTTCATTTTCCCCGTAGCAGCTCTCACAATGCTGGTCTTTGCTTCGGTAGCTAGAAAGGAGTTGATAACACACTGGTGCTTTGGCTACACCTGAGCAGCGCTGGCACAGCATCAGCCCTGTCTCTCAGCATTTCCCCCACCCTCAGTAGGCTGGGGATGGGCAAGATCCTGGGAGGGGACACAGCTAGGCCAGCTGACTCAAATTAACCAAAGGGATATGCCATACCATATGCTCAGATATAAAAGCTAATAAAAGGAGGAGGAAGGGGGGGGACTTTTGTTATTTACAATGTTTGCCTTCCCAAGCAGCTGCTACGTGTGCTGCAGCTCTGCTTCCTGGGCAGGGACCTGACATCGCTTGCTTGTGGGAAGTAGAGAATAAAATTACTGTTTCTTCTCTTTGCTCATGTGCATAGTCATTTTCCATCTTATTTTCTCACCCTGTTCAATTGGGAAGGGAGTGTTAGAGTGGCGTGGTGGGCACCTGGCATCCAACCAAGGTGAAGCCACCAAAAATAATGATGATAAGGCTGAGTTCCTATGGGTAGGGATCAGGGGGAGGGCTAACAAGGCAGACATCCTGGTGGGAGTCTGTTATAGACCATGCAACCAGGATGAAGAGGTGAATGAACTATTCTCTAAGCAGCTGGCTGACATTTCACCATTGTCACTCCTTGTTCTTGTGGGAGACTTTAACCTGCCAGATGTCTGCTGGAAACTCAACACAGTGTAGAGGAGGCAGTCTTGGAAATTCATGGAGTGTTTGGAAGAAAACTTCCTGACTTGGGTCACAACAATCCCCTGCAGTGCTACAGCCTGGGGCAGAGTGACTGGAAAATGGCCCAGTGAAAAAGGACCTGGGGGTGCTGGTTGACAGCAGCTGAACATGAGCCAGTGTGTGCCCAGGTGGCCAATAAGGCCAATGGCATCCTGGCTTGTAGAAATAGTGTGGCCAGCAGGACCAGGGCAGCGATTGCCCTTCTAAACTTGGCATTGGTGAGGCCACACCTCAAATCCTGTGTCCAGTTTTGAGCCCCTCCCTTCAAGAAAGACATTGAGGTGCTGGAGTGAGTCCAGAGAAGGGCAGTGAGGCTGGTGAAGGGTCTAGAGTGTAAGTCATATGAGGCACAGCTGAGGGAGCTGGGGCTGTTTAGCCTGGAGAAAAGGAGGCTCAGGGGAGACCTTATCATTCTCTACAACTGCCTGACAGGAGGGTGTAGTCAGGTGTGGGCCCATCTCTTCTCACAGGCAACCAGTGACAGGATGAGAGGACATGGCCTCAAGCTGCACCAGGGGAGGTTCAGGTTGGAATAATTTCTTTCCTGAAATGGTGGTTAAGCATTACCCAGGAGGGTGGTTGAGTCACCAACCTTGGAAGTGTTCAAGAAATAACTGGAGATGGCACTCAGTGCTATGGTTTAGTTGTCATAGTGGTGTTGGGTCAAAGGTTGAACTCAATGATTTTCGAGGTCTTTTCCAACCTTAATGATTCTATGATTCCTTTTGGCTCTGCTTTCCAACTAGTTTGAAGCTGTGCCCTGAGAACAACTATTTTGTTCCACCAGGGCACTACTTACCAGGCTGCTCAGTCTCCAAGGAATCAGATGCTTTCCTTCTTTTTATCGTTCTTTTTTTTTCTTTTTTCTTTTTTTTCTTTTTCCTTTTTTCCTTTTTTTCTTTTTTCTTTTTCCTGCTGAAAAGCTCCTTTTTTTACTCCCACATGGAATGAAGACTATTTATTAGACTAGGGACAAAGGAAATGAGTGAGTCTTTAGAGCAGTGTGGGGATGTGAGATGAGGATACTCACTCCATATCGTGACAAGTGGTTCCTCGCTCTCCGTACTCAGGCATTCAGAACTGACTTTTCTTCCTGTCACTCAAACATATTTATTTCTCCGTGTCTTCACTTTCATAGCTCTGCAGGTCTAAAGAGGAGGAGATGTTTGAAGACATCGCTTGTCCACCAGTGCCATGTTTTCTCATTCTATCCTCAGAATTGCCATCAACTGGTAAGTACTGTTGAGAAGGGAGTAAGAATGTCTAAAGTTAAGTTGAGCTTCTCATTAGGAGTGTGTATATTTCAGAATAAAAGCTTTATATTGCTTTCATTTGTTGATGTAGTCCTGACTTCTGGCCCTTTTGACATTCAAATGCCTCTTTAATACCGAAAATACCAGTTCCTCAGTTTGGCAGATTTTCCATTACTTGCAGTCCTCTCTGATGTCTTTGTTTTTCAAGGATTTCATAAGACCAAAGACAGGAAAAAAGATCATCAAAGACATCTTAAATGTCTCTGTTTATCAAATTGCTTTACTTTACATGCTGTGTGCTGGCACCATCAAGTTTGTGTGTAATTTACTGAACATGCAGTTTACATCCTGGATAATTTCTTAAACAGTGAAAGAGCTTAAACCAAGATATTCTCCATCCAAAGGTGTGTTTCATACATTGAATGAAAAATAAATGAACATTCTGAGATGAGTTCATATTTTGAGATAGATTTGCATTTGAAATCTAAATGTTTGTAAAAACAGAGGTGTCAGTGGATTTGTGTGCCTTGTGGATTTTTAGGGTGCTTAAGTCTTTGTATTTGCAGATCTCAAAAACACCCCAAGACCTTGTTAAGCAGTATACAAATCTTCAGAGCATATAAGTATGCAGGGAAGGCATTGTTAAGCACTGGAGGATAATTTATTTTCATTAATATTCTGTAGGCAGAACTTGAGAAAATGTTACAAATTAACAGTAAGTTATTGGTTCACTGAATTGAGCCTTTAAAAGTAAGGACATTTGGGAAAGTAATTTGTCATGGCCTTGAGCAGTCTATTTAAAGCACTGTGGTAGCTTTTCTACGATAACAGGTAACTTAACCTTTAAAATGCAGTTCTTCATGCAAATAAACCTGGGTAATGGACTTTAAAAGGTGATTTTGCATGCCTTCAGGCATTACTTATTTCTTGGAACTATGTCTCTCTCATATATCCAAAATAAAGCAGGAAATCTTTTTAGAACACCAGATTCATTTTGCATTATAATGGAATGTAGTGAGTTCCTACAGTAAATGTAAAATATTGTCTAAAGAGAGAACATGCAAATGGATTTTCTAATGAAACATGGAAACTACCCCACAGCAATATATAAAGTATTTGTGAATACTCTATATTTGCAATATCAGTAATGAAGTAAAGGAAGATGGACAATCTCACTCTTGGCTTTAATTGTTCATGGATACAGCACTAAATTGGCTGTACTTATCAGGAGTTATAGTTCAAACCCATTTTGTGGATATGCAGCAGTGGTAGGAGATTGAGGAGGTTCTTGAAGTGTTTCATATTGAGTGTGTGACTCATTTAATTGGCTCCTACGTCCTGCTCCCCCTCATACTTTTCATGGTGCTTCTGCACATTTTCTGTGCAAGAAGACCCCACATGCTGAATATGACAGATCATGAATGGTCAGTCTTAAACATGATCTGTCAGGTGAGTGTGCCTGGACTTACAGGGTGGGAGAGAGAACAGGAGGTGGTGCATTGCTTAGAAAAAAAAGAAGAAGAAATAAAAGTAATTAAAAAGCCCATCTAGAAGATCAGTACAGCCTTCCTCTGCATTTCCTTCTCCCCACGGGGCTCAAGGTGTGAGCTGTGGGCCTCCATTCTGTGACCAATGTGTGGAACCCCAGATGACAGTGCCACAGGATTCCCCAGACTGGCACAAAGACACCAGATCTAGTGCAGCAGTGCTGTGAGTTTGCTCAGGGGGTGTGTGGGGGTGTAGTTACATATCTGAAAAGGACAGACAAGTTTCTGCATACAAATTCCTTCAAAAGGGAGTTAAAGATCTGTAACTCCTCATGACAATGAGTTATGGCTGCAAGTCAACAGAAATACTTTCTAGATGTAGAACCAATGTTTTATTTTTACGTTTTATAAAAGAAAAAAAAATCTCCTAACAATTGTTATGATGCCTTTTGCCCAGCCTGTGTCCTTTTTGAATCAGATATTTTACCACTAGCTTTTAGCAAGTAGCTGACAAATAACATAGGAAAACTAAGTAGGAAAGAAATAAAATTGTATGTTACTTTGGTGAACAATGCTTACTTTGCAAAGGCTTTTATGATCCATAGTAGGCCAAGCTAAAACTGCACTGACTTTACTTCAACTAATAACAGTGATGAGCACAACCATCCATTAAAATTAGTTACTTTTGGAAAAAAAAGGATATAAGGAAATATCTATTCGGAATTGGAACTATGATCCTGGACATGAAGACAACTTCTGTGCTTATTTCTTTAGGCAATATATCATCTGGAGATAAAAGGACACATTGTCCATTTTTCATAGCCATGCATCTTGAAAGCAGCAAGGGTGACTGTAAGGGCAGAATTTTGTTTATGTGCATACTCATGTTCATTATGCTGCTTATTCTTTTTGTAACAACTATAAACCAACACAGTCCACTGCAGCAGTTCCATAATATATTTCCATATGTGATTTCATATTGACCATGTACTGCCTTCTAGTTTGCAGTGCCTTTGGGAATGCTGTGTCGTGTCCAGAGGTAGAAGTCAGTATCAGCACCTGTTTTAGGCTAAGTTCATAGTAAAGGGGTGCCCGAGAGTCCCCTTTAAACCCTGATATTTGTAAGAAGGGAACATACTCACTTAAAAAAACAATGGGGCTTTTTTATTTGACTACGTTTTGAGGTATATGATCTGACAAAAGTTATGAGACCTAATTATGGTTTTGATGATATCCCAGTTTCAAAATGGTGGTTAATGCCTGTATTAAAATGAATACATTTTTATTAAGAGTAAATTCAAGAATATATTATGTATTCTTATCAGTGTACTCAGTTGAGGTTGTGGTCTTTTGTGATAGGGATTCTTTTCCAATACACCTGGATGGATGATAGCATCTGAGTGCTTGGGTTTTGAAAAATGGAGAACTGAGAAAAAGTAATATATTCAGAATAATCAGAAAATATTTCAAAACAGCTTATACTTTGAACTTCAGATGTATCTGAAAACAAATTGACAGGTCTAGAATTTGAGACTGATTTTAAAGTAGAGGAGAAGAGTGTTTTGAAAAATAATTACCCAACAAATGAAGGAGACAAGCATCTTTTTATTTGTGGAAAAAAAAAACCCCATTATGCTGCAATAAGAAGCTTCCACAATCCATTGCTTTAGTCACCACCTCCAGTAACATTAAGTAAAGCAGAAAAGTTTGGGAGCACAGGAGAGTATATGGTAGAGACTTACCCTCTATGTCTCCCTGTTTATTTCTATTCCCATTTCAATGTTCTGAGAAAGCAATTCTTTATTTCAAATCCTGAAACAAGAAAACTTTTTTTTTTTGTCCTTGCATTTGCATTGCATTACAAACTCCGATGGAAGATTTTCATATGAATAGAGCATCTGCTGGGTGACCTGTCCAGATGGATCTCCAGTAAAGCTGAAAAGCTCACGTTCACTTGCTTGGTTCTTCTTCCCACAGTAAGAGCATTTGCTTGTTACTTCTCCTTTACCTAGGGATTATTTTTATGAAGCTTGTAGGTCTAACATTATGTCTGATACTTCTGTTCCTCTGTAAGTTTGGCTGAAACTTGAAGTCCCTGGGGGAACAGCTACAGCGACAGACAGACTGTCTGCACAAGCCTCATTTCCTTGAGACACCATGCTAGAAAGAAAACAGCTGAGATGGGGTTACAGTGCCCAGTCCCTGAAAAAGGAAAAGTGGGAGATACTCTAGATTGGCTCTGCCATTAGTGCCTTTAAGAGTGGGGGACTGCAGTCAGCTTTGTTAGTGGTTGTGTGCATATGGCATAATTGATTTCAGCAGGTACTTTCACTTAATAGCCACTATAGCCTCATTTATGGCTGACTTAATTGATAAGAGGCTGAACAGAGTCATATTGGTAGGTATTGCTGAAGTTAAAATTGGGTAATTCTGGTAAATGACACTGTAGAGTCTTCTGACCTGCTCAGTTCAAAAAGCTTTAAATATGCAGGAGAGAATGGACATCCCTCCATCTATTATTTATTCAGGTAAACTCATCCCATCATCAGTTCCCTGAACTGATGTTACTTTTTCCTCTCTTGGGCTATATTTTTTGTTAATAAGATTTTTCAGATCTACCAGAAATTTATAATACAAAATCTGAGGCTGCCTAAGATTATCATTGTATCCAAATGACTTTTTTCTTTTTTGCCCAGGACATACTTGTCTCTATCATTCTTGTCAGTAGGTAACCAGAAGGAAGAGATTTATAAAGCAGATGTCAGAATGTCAGGTCTGCTTTCAGCTGATTTTCTTTAAGTTTATTATTGTAAGACCTACTGTGTTCAAAGAAATAGAAAAAACCCCGAAGTTTTATTTGCATTAGTAAATAAAAAAAATTTAAATGGGAAACCTACACTCCAAGCAGTGGAAAAAAAATCTATTCTAACCTTTGGAAGGAATTTTGGTCTTTTGCCACAAGAACCAATCAGTTTTCATCAGACAAAGCCTTTATTATTTGATAACTCCCTGTGCCCTTATAAATGACTGTGCTTATTTTCTGTCAGCCATCTGACTGCTAGAATCTTGAAAAACAACACATGGTGAGGTAAAATAACTGTTATACTTTAACCAACCAAGTCTGCTTTTCTCTTCTGGTAAGTTCCTAGGGTTTTTTTGGCTACAGAGAACATCTGCTTTTAATGAACACAAGTCAATAAAATTAATTTGTATGTTATTATGAGGTTTCCTTCCCTTTCTATGTAAATATGATTAGCATTTTGAACTCCAGATACCTTCATTGGAGTTTAAATATAGCTCCCTGCTTTTTTTGGCATCACTGCAATAATGATGATCATACGCATTGGAAGAAGCTGCAAGGAGATAACAATTTGTGCACCTTCTGTGGTTATTCTTGGCCTCACATAAATCCATTAATACACTTCTCTGGATTTCCTAGAAATGACTTCTCTATTCATGCTTGTGTCCAGTAGGATCTTACAAAGGTCAGTGTGAGTGGAGGCAATGGTAAGATTAAGGTTCAAGTAAGAATCTGAGTTTGTTTTAAGTACTAGGTTCCTTTTTTTGTTTGTTCGTTTGGCAATTAAAGTGCAAAGGTTAATTTTCTTCACTTGTAGAACTAATTTTTGAGAGTCAGTTTTCAGGGTTTTTTTATATTAGAACAACTTTTTTTTTTTTTTTCATCTTTGGCCATTGCTACCTATTTCATCTTGAACAGTCAGTACCAGCACAGTTTCTTTTATCCTTTGTTGTTTATGGGCTTTGTGACATGATTTGTGGCTTGCACCCAGCCAAACATCAAAGCGTGTTCTCAGATAGCATGCATAAATAGTTTTACTGAGGTATCAGGTCATCTGTGCTCTTTATTCCTTTAATTAGTGCCATCAGTAGCTGCAGGATTATTTAGTCTTTGTATTACTACAGATCTTTTGGCTGGGAAACTGGAAAGATGTAGCCAGTACTCATCCTACTTTCAAACTTTGCCTATTCACCTCTGGTGGTGAGATCCAGCAGTCATCTGCTTCTCTCCCATTTTTCTGAGCCCTGCCATGACTTTGGAGAAGTAGCTCAGTTATATTTGAAGGAAATAAAATTTCATATGTTAGAAAAAAAAAAAAAGTTTGGTATATTTGGCAAAACTCATGTAACAGCTAACATCACCTGAGCCAAGCCACTGCTTTTGAGACATTCCATTCCCATTCAGAGCTTTTATTTAGACGAAGACATAACAAAAATTTATTTTAGCCAGACTTGATTTTAGGTTTAATTTGGAATGACAGTACATGGCTGATAGATACTTGGAGTTAGAGAGCAGGTATGTTCTCATGTAAACTTATGCTCCAGTTTGTTAGTTTGTCATATCAATTTTTAAGAAATGACCAGGGGATTAATTTTGGAAGGGCTGGTAAAACCTTATTTTGTTGAGATAACTGAGTAATTCCCATTGTAAGTCTCAGGTTCTGGTTGCTTATAACCTTGTAAATATTTCATAGTTGGAGCAAAAATATCCCACACTGTCTAGCTGCCTCAGCTGGTGCTTGATTAGGAAGTGTCAGACATTTCTGAAATGTTCTGAAATGTCTAGGGAAAAAAGGAAAAATGAACAACCAGTATTGCCTGTGTTAACATTTATGATGAATTTTCCCTAGTGCCTCATTTTGCAGGAATTTGTGAGGAAGTAAATTTGTAAATCTTTGAATAATTGTGTTTTGCATATTACTACACCATATACCTTAAAGATTCTGCCTGGCACTGTAAATGCCCTAGTCTAGGATGGAGCAAGGGGACAAACTGTTCTTTGGTCTTGAACCTGACATCTGAACTGGGAGTCCATCTCTTTTTTTTTTTTTTTTTCCCTAAGGATCACTCCTGGGGGCAGAACAGCTGGGAGAAGGGAGATCCTTCTGTGACAGTAGGGAAGATAAGTGCTTAGAGGTGGGTATGAGAGCAAAACGGTAATGGAAAAAATAGTAGGCAATAGGTTAACTGCACAGAGAAAAGTTATGAACTAAGGTAAACACAGGCAAGCTCATTTCTGGTTGGTGTTGTGTGATCAACTAGTGCCAATCAGAAACTCTACTAAAACCCAAGATTTATCAAAAAATCAGGTAATCATGGAAGAGTTTTAGATGGGAAGGGACTGTTGGAGATCATTTGGTCCAACCTCCCCGCTAAAAGCAGTTCCAGCTGTGAAGTCAGATCGGGTTTTTCAGGGTCTTACCTAGCTCCAGCCTCTGTGAGCAACCCTTTCCCATTTCCCACTTCAGCTTGTCCAAGTTGAGAAAACTTTGAGCCTTTTTCTCAGGCAGATATAATTGACAAGCTGCCTCATGAGTGGAAAACCTCTGAATCACTCAATGCTGCCTAGTAACATTGGGTAAATTGTTGATTTCAGTGTAAATATTGGCAGTGGATGGCGGGTTTTTGTGAGCTTTTTGACAGCAGTTTTCTGTGAGACTTGTGTACAGTGAGGTGTACAGGTAGCCTGCAGCATCTTTCTGGAGTTACAGAGATGTCTGCTGCATTCCCCTCATTCTTGCTGCATCCAGAAATGTACTTTTTCCTTCGTCTTCTGTCCTTTTCCCCAGTTTACTTGTTTCTAATCTAATGGGAAGGAGATCTTACTGGAAACTAGGCTTTTATTCAGATAAGCCTCTCTCTGCATGAGCCACCACCTGCTCCTAATGGACACCCCACTCAGCCTGAAGATTTAACCTGGCAGAACTCAAGGTTCTCAGGGAAAGTAACTTTACAATTTATCCTGACATCCACCCAGGCACATCATATAATACAGCAAGGTAGGTAAGATTTTTTTAAGAGCATTGCAAAAAGGAAACAAAAATGGAGAAAAAGCAAGTTTTGTCCCTATCCCTGTTATACAAATTAATTAAGAATGTTTGAAAATCTAAAAAAATATTTTGATTAACAGTAATGGCTTGTTTCAAGCTTGTATGTCTAAGCCTTCTAGATGAAAAAAAAAAAGTGCATATGTCTTGCATCCAAAAATACTATCAATTTACAAGTATGGACAATATTTATGTCAGCACCAGATTTGGTCATGGCAGTATAGCATCTGGCATGTGGGATCGGCAGCACAGTCAGCTGTTGTATGAAATAGCAGCCTTGGTTTTCATTTGTGATTTTTGCATATTTTTCCATTCATCTACGAATGGACAAAAACAAGTCAGGAAAAACCCCCTGCTGCTAAGCTTCTCTGTGAAAGTGTAAGGTGGTGAATACATAGTTCTTTTACGTGGGTTTCATTAACACAGAATCTGTCTGCAGGTTTTCCAAGGCAATAAAGGATATTCAATCATTCTTCCTATCTCTGTTCCATGAGAACAAAGTTTCACTCCACTGTTCAATGTTAACACCGTTTTCTCAGATGAACAGACCTTTTGTTATTAGGTTACCTAAATATAGTTCCTATTGCAGCTGAGTAAGGAAAACCTTCCCTGGGAGAAAACCTGCAAATTGCCTGCTGTGTTTGGGCTGCTGCTGGGCAGGCACCCGGTGAACGCTGCTCGGCAATGAGCACAGCACAGCTGTGGGTGCTGGGGGCTGTGGGGAGATGGGGACAGTCACAGGCAAAGGAGGCTCAGCACAGGACGAGAAGCTGGAGCTACCACGACGAGGGGATATACAGCGGTGCAACATCCATAAGATTAAGAGCCTCGAGAATTCGTTGAAAGAACTTGATACTTTTTAACTTAAAAGTATATCAAATTTAAGCCACGGTGATCCTTTATAGTAAGCTATCCATTATGGTTAAATACAGGCTCATGTTCTTCTGAACTCTGAACTCTGATCTGAAGCTTTGCTGGACTTCCGTGGACACACAGCTGTGCTTTTAGGGAGTTTGTGTTTGACCTGGGATCAGTACACTCATTCCAAACTGATTAGTACGCTGTGTGCTCTAATTGTTTCTCTAATACACTTAATTCACAATGATATTTATATGCTCCATCAGCACCTAAAACCTAAAAAACCCTTTCTGCCAATAGTAAAAAAAACATGTGTGACTGAATGACTGATGGGTAATTTCTGGTGGTGAAATAATTGTTGTAGTGTTGGATTGTCTGGTTTCATTTTTGAAGTCCTTTTCTTATAGATTTGATAGTTCTCCAGCCAGCCTTCAGAAGACAGGGGAAGCCAGGAAAGTCCCTTTGGAGTGCTGCAAGGTTCAAGTCAGGCAGAAGGATCTACCCTCCCCCTAGGCAACAGGTAATTTTTCAGGTAAAGACACTCTGAGGGACAACTACTCCTGGGGAAGGGAAAAAGCATGTCAAAAGACGAAGTGAGAAAACTTGAACACCCTTGACTGGAGAAATGGCTTCAACTCTTCACAGTCCTGTCATAAAGAAAGTACTACAAAGGAATTGTTTTTGTGACAAACTTGCTCATGAGCATTCAGAGGACAAAGTGCTTTGTATGGTGATTTGTGCCAGACATTTTGAGACCATTCAGTGTAGTTTTGTATCTCTTCCAGCATTTTGAGATGAAAGGATGAGAGAAGAATCGATCTTTCAATTTTTCTTAAATGTGGTTGGATTTGCATTGCTTGGCATTTGTTCCTTTCAAGTGTTAGTTGAAGAGCAGTATCATAGTGATGTTGCTCAGCTCATTTATCAATGCTTATGCACGGATTTGCAAAATATTTGTGAAGGTGGGTCCTATGACTATTTTAATTTCACAGTTTAAATGTTTGAGTAACAGAGATGGATAACAACAGAGATTCTAAATAACATCAGGTAAATGGAAAAACTGGAAGTATACTTGTTTATTGCCTTTTTCCATGCCATTTTCCACAGAGACTTGTCTAATAGTTGCTTCTACTATTATGTGGGAGATACAACTTCTAAAGGGGTTTTAGAACCATGAACACGTGGTTTCTTCATGGAAAGAGTTGCCAGCTCTTTCCTTGAAGGTCAATAAAGTGATCTAATTAATTTTATATCTATTAAGAGGTGAAGACTTTAGAAAATGAAGCCTGATTATGGAAAAAACCCTAATACCATCTCCTTCCTGAGTAGGTTTTGCTGTGGTGTCTCTGTTCTGGAGTGAAATGAGTATTTAACTAAATTAAATGAGCTTTGCACAGAAATGAAAACAACAGGCCTCCTCTTTAATTCAAGGTAAACCCTATTTCTGAAAGACTTGATTTCCTTTTAAATATCTACTAACCAAATGTTAATTTCCCAAATTTAAAATTAATATTTGCTAACAGCGAAATGATCATCAATCAGTACTAAATTTCCAAGAACACAGACAGGCACATAATGCCTGATGAAATATGGTGACGTAAATGAAAATCATTTGACTTAAGAGGGGCAGAACCAGCAGCAAGATCATTTCTGTGACTGTCAGTTCTTGACTATTTCTTTCCTCCATACACTTCAAGGAAAGAAGGGGCTGCAATGCCTTTTTCTGTTGTCTATGCAAGCAGGCAGAGATATCCACATGTGTACTCTGCCAGTTACAATTATTTTTAATGTGTGTTCTCCAGCAATGTATTCAGTCACAATTTATCAATAGTAAAAAATGGGGTGTCCACCGTTTTCCATGATAGTTTGTTTCAATATTTACTCATCCTACTTATAGCAACCATTGCTTTTTTCACCTTGATTTGGTATAGTTTTTTTTGAGTCTTTGGCTTCAGTTACGTCTCTGACATATGCATTTCACAGATAGGCATGCTACACGAAGACCTGCCAGGGTGCTAAGAATTTAGCATGATCTTGACAAAAATCCTTGTCAAAGTCCATTGTTATGCTCTTCTGCTACATCATGCCAACACATCAGTCAGTAAGCCATCTCCGCTTAGGAAATTTAGCTTCAAGGCTGAGTATGTTTGAGGAGGAACAAAAAGTCCTTCTGCATGTAATAAACAAAAATGGTTATTTCTGTTTTATGATTAATTCAAAATTGATCTGGCTTTGCTTAAGAGTAATAAACATTCCTGAGACAGAGTCTGAAAAAGAGCAGAACATGCAATTGCAAGAAGTTCTTCTGATTGTGACATTGTGTGTTTATCCTGGATATGTCTAACATGCATATAATTTGATTCAAGCTTAGCACAAGCCAGAATTAGAACAGCAAATTGCTTACTTTTAGGAAGAAGTGTAATCCAGGGCTTTACTGCTTACATTATTTGTGTAATTAGAAAAAGGCTATGGTTGAAGTCACTAGTTTAATCTCCAACAAAATGTAGCTTTTGGTAACCTACTGACATTGAAATCACAAAGATTGTAGGGCACATTTTAACTAATCCATAACTAAAAGAATAGTGAATTTGTCTTTTTATAGTGTTGTCATAACACTGCAACTGGAAATGAAACAACAGGTTCTTAATAATTTTGCATGTTTGAAAAGTTGATTTTATTATTCAAAGATAATGTGTACATCGCGTCTAATATTTACACAACAGCAGTTAAATATTTGGATTCTCAGAGAAAAGTCTGCTTGTTTCATTTCAGATCTGGTCTAGTGATAAATTCTCAGTTATCAAAATACACACTTCAGCCTTTGTCTGCCCTCTGCCTGTTAATAAAATTTAATCTAAGTGATATAATTCACTGATCATAAATCTTGATTTAAATTAGTCATCAAAAACCCCTTAAACTTTATATTTTTTAACCTTTTTTTGCATATTTACATTTCAATTAGGTTCTGTGTTATGGCATTCCCAATATAAATCATTTGAATCATGACTTTCAAGTAAATTTACCTTTACACTTGAAGATTCATCTTGACTTACAAAAGATAAAATCTCTTTTAGTTGAGCAACTCCTACAGTGTTACAATTATTTGTAATTGTTTATTAACTGTTTTCAATATGGAAAAATGTAAACAATATATTTCTTCATTACTTAGTAATTAATTTGTATATTGGAAGTTGTGGCAAGCTGCATTTGATTGGAAATTAGGACCCACTTAGACAAAAATCAGATTCCTTTCTATTGAATTAGAAACCCTGCTTCACTTTAATAAAAGCAATAAAAATATCAGGTGCTTATACTACTCTTTTGCATGGAAGAAATTCTGACAGTACTTAATAGCTGAAGTGAATCAGGAGAAGACCAAGTCTTTCAAAGATTTAGACTTAATAGATCCTCTCCATCTCATTTTTATTTCTGAGCTGATAGAAGAAGACAAGATTTATTGCTTTCTTGACTTTTCATTTGTCAACCAAATAATCTGATTCATGGGGAAAAAGACAATGTCCTGAAAAAAATGTTTCAAATTTTAATCACTTTCTGTTCTAGACAATTAGCCAGTATATTCCATCTTTCTTAAAATTCCTACAAACTTGTACTACTTCAATGACTATCATTTGTTATGGTTGGTATGACTGATCAGAAGTAGTTAGGGGCATAGCACTGTTTTCATCTTCTGTTTTTAGGCATTTAATGTTGTACTTTGTATCTGGAATATTGGCAGGCACTTTCTTGACCTACCTCTTTGAAAACTGCTATAAAATTTCAAAATTTGGCAGTTCCTTCTGTGTAGGGTTTTTTTTTTTTTTTTTTTTTGAGGTTTTTCCACATCTCAGCAGTGTTCTCAGTGGGTTGAATTCATCTACCACCTTAAATTTCCCTGTAAATAATATGTATGAAAACACTGATAGAGAATTGCTAGCAAGTACCTTCCAAGTAACAATTAATAATCTTTCCAATGTACTTATTATTAACTCAGGGATTTGTGACTATCATTAAATTTCAATTAGTGCTATATTTTATGGTAAGAACAGAGAGGAAAGCCATGAATGTGCTTCAGAAAAGAATAAACAAATGATTCAATTAATTCACCTATGCCAACACCGTTTCCTCATCATTGCTTTCAAAAGCATATTATTATTAAGCAACATTTGTGGTCTGTAGAGGATCAGTTGTGTCTTAGGTATGCGGGAAAGAATGTACTAAAGGCAGATAGTAAGGTGAACCATCTCTTCTGAAAAACACCCAAACTCCAACACAAAAAAAACCCCCACCAAGATAAAAGAAAGCTGCAAAACTTTGTTTCTGTGTTGCTTTTATATTAAGCTAAAATATTCTGAGGAAGGCAGCTTTATTATAGATTCTCTCTTATTTCCAAAAGAGGTGCAAGTTGCAAGAGGAGAATGAGAAACACCTTAAGGTAAAGAATCTATCACCAACTTCCCCGTTAGCTGCTTTTACAGAGATGGTCATGTCCCTCCTTCCTCACCTATCCTCCTGTACATCTCTGATGCTTCCCCACAGCTGGCTCTAGTTCTTGTCCTTTGAAAGATGGATTAGCTTCCCAAACCATCAGCAGACTAACCCAGGTGAATAAAAGTCTGCTGCTTCCAAAGGCCACTGTGTAAGCGAGCTAAACTGAATTACTGGGGAATTGGACAAGCACCAGAGCCCCAGAAAAACAAGGTATAGAGGTAAAGGCTAATTTTAGGGTGTGAGATTGGCTTGAATTTCAGAAAAATTCATTCTCTGAGCCTTGAAGGGGAACCTGAAGCAAGGGACACGTGCTCTAGAATGTGGACCTGTGCCTCATCAGAACCTGCTGACGGAGAAAGAAGCTAGTGGGAAACTTGTCCTTGTATGATGAAGAGTATTTGTTACTTGTTCTCAGTCCTATCCCTTCTAGCTTATGCAGCCAAGCTCAGCCCAGAAGTAAATCTAAAACATGCTAGGAGACAGGAACCAGTCTGCAGTGTGTTGCGGCCATGTCTCTTTGGACATGTCAGTGTTTGATAAAGTGAATTCAGACCAAAGTTCTACAGCTCTAAAACCTGGAAACAGACAGATTGAGTTGTTGGCTGAATCAGGAGAAATGCTTCATGAAAGAGTTCTTTTTGCCTGAGTAAATGTTCAACCATATGTAAAAAATATAAGGCAAGGATATAATTGTCAGGGGTCTTGAAAGTAGGGTTGCACAAAGGAGTACTTCAAAGGCAGTGCAAGAAAATCCCACTGCATATGTACACAGCTTGACTTTTTGCCACCACAGCATCTGCAGCATCTCTGTAAATGATTTCCTGAGTAGAGACCTTGGCATTCTTTTGTGTTATTTATTATTCAATATACAGTTCATGAACCACTGGGGAGAATGAATTTGTTGCTGCATCAGAGACGCTTGATTGAACATAAAGTAGGAAGACTATGGCTCAACATGTTTGTCATGGATAATTATCAGTGCTACATTCACAATTCCACTGAATTTATGATAGAAGTGCTATTTGCAACTGGGCAATAATAGATTACCTACAAGACAAATTAGCAGCTGGTTGTTGCCTGAAGCTATTGCAGCATGAGTTGTGGTAGCTCTATACAAAGAGAATAGAAGTACTAAAAAGTTTCCATTAACTCTTTCTGAAAAACATGTTTACATTTGTTTCCTTCCAGAGAAGGAAGCTTCTGCAAAGCAATCTAGAGGGGTTCCTTTAACCATACGTTGGAAGCTCTCTGTTTTACAGTGAATATGGCAGGGTTTCTTCTGCCCCAGTCTTGCTGCCCTTTGCACACACTGCAGGGAGGATCCTGCACCTCTGCTGGGGCAATCCCAAAAACAGGCTGCGAGGAGAATGGATTGAAAGCAGCCCTGGAGAGAAGGACTTGTGAGTGTCTGTGAAGAAGAAGGTCAACGTGACCCAATAATGTGCCCAGAAAGTAAAATGTTTTCTGGGCTGCATCAAAAGAAGCACAACCAGCAGATCCACTCTGGCCTGGAGTGAAATGGTTTGGGCTGGAGTCAGAGCTATGAGCCTGGGAATGAAGAATGAGCATGGGAATGGGGAAGAAAGGAAGAAATGGGAAGTCAGATGCAATATGAAAAAGCTGGCAACTAGGGTTGTAAAGCCATTTTTGTGGGAGAATATGGAGATGAGCAGAAAATGAGTTATTCCAGCTAGGGCCCCCTAGGGAAAAGTAGAAACTAAAAATGAAGCTTTTTTCTATCCACAAGCTGAAGCTTGTTTCACCCATCTTTCTAATACTAAACTGGGGTGGGAAAAATCAGCTAAATTTCTTGTCAGCAAAATATTTTAATATAATCTTGATCATAGGTAAAATAATAATTTTGTTGAAAGTATCTTTATATCAGCAGAAATAATTTGTTCCTTCTTAGAGGAAATGAAAGACAATGGGTGTCTTAAAAGATTTCAGTGCTCCAGGTTTTAGGAAAACAGGAGAATAATGACAGAATTCTATTGCATTTGCAACAGAAGATGTTATCAAGGGTGAAAAAACATACAAGTTAAAAGATTTGGAAAAGTTATTCAGATTGAATGAGATACTTAGCTAAAATATTGTCTTCCACAAGAAAAAAAGATTTCCTAGTTTTATAATATTTTTTTGGAAAATTTAGTCAAGGCTTGTCACCTGATACTTGTTGGGTTTTCTTGTTTGTTTTGTTTTTTTACTTAACAGAGTCATGGTTAGGAGCAGAAATGGTGAAGTTTAATCTTTAGAACTAAAATCTTGCCTTAATTGTACTGTAATGCAGCATCTGCATTAATGTAGACTCTGAAAATATGCTAGTGTAGACTCTAATTTGCTCTAGAATTTGGATAGTTGTTAGGCAATGTCTGTCATATTACAAAAATTGCTATGCATGTAATGAAAATTTAGGCCTCTTTGTCTAGTGTAAGGGTAATAAAATAGATCTTTTTCTCAATTCTATTAATAGCAATGGAAGACTTCGATGAGCTGAAAGTAGAAATAGCATACATTTCAACACTTCCCATCTTGCAATGCTTTAGACTACCTGCATTGCATAGATACCGTCTCAGCTTCTAATAAAGCTGCTGCAATCATTGGTTTTGATCAAGAGGACATTATTCTTCCTTGAAACTTACTGCAGTTTATCATATTATGCCCTGCAGGTCTCTAAAACACATTTCTATTTGTTCAGGAAAATGCCAGGGTGAATGAATCAGGTGGAAAAATAGATTATAATTTCATCTCACAGATGATTTTCCAGAAATATTTATACATTAGAAAGCTTTAAAATTGTCAGAGAGCCAGACCTCTGTTAACAGGACATCAGTAGGCATCAAATTCTGTATGGTTATAGGATCTTTTGCCTTCTTGTTGTCCAGCATTGTGACATAGCCCAGTCATGGAAGTTTACAGTCTGAAATCACTGTAAACTGTTCTTCAACAGCCTGGCTTAATCCTAGATTGGGCTGTGTCTTTTCATCTGTTTCTGGGAATTACCCAAAAGAATTGTACATACTGTCTGGTGAGCTTAGGGGTTGGAAATCTTTAAATTAAACTGGAAAGAAATTAGCCAATGTGCTGTGGGTAGTAATTTAGAAGCCAAGGGGGTTATTGGTGTTTTCTTGGGTATTTGTACGTGGGAAAGACTGAATGTAGTTTTGGGTACTTCATACCAATTTTAAAAAGTATCTGACATAGTGAAATTATAAAGTAATGTACTTTACCTTGCCATTGGATCAACTAAGAACATGCACATGTTCATTTAAGGATCAGTGATCATCTGATCAGCAGGAACAGGTGAAGTGCCTTAATGTAATCACATATATGTACTCTTAATCACCTTTAAAATAGTTTACTTCTATCTGAGAGTGCTGCAGGAATGTAATTGCCAGGCACTGTCTAAGCCTATTGCCAGCATTGTGAAATATAATCTTCCACACAGATAATGTTCTGCAAGACTATTTTCAACAATGGATCCTGTTTGAAAATGTAATAGACTAAACCATGCTTCTCTGGATCAAAACCTAATCAAACTCCCTTCTGCTAATGAGAGATGAGATCAGAACCGTGGAAAACATATTGTGGACCATCATCAATTAATTGAGAAAATATGTCTGATTTGGGGATTGAGCCAGACATGCTGTGAATGGGGTTGTCAGGCACAAGTGGTGCTGAATAATGTGGGAGAGAAAGGGAAAGCTATAATCATCCTAATCTCTGGTATGACTTCTAGATATTTGATCACAACTAGTTGGCTAAAGATCTGTCTGGCCCTGGAAGAAGCTATCTAATGTAGGTAGACTCATCCTTTCAGAAATCAGGTAAAAAGACAGGTTAGCCAATGTTTTGACCAAATTTATTCAACATGAGAGGGACTGTGATACTGTTAAAAAGAAATGGAAATCAATGCAGCAGAAATCAGTTGAGATATCAAGTTTAGGAGCACTTTTCTTTCTATAATAAGATCCTGAAAATGAAGTATTAGAAAACTTGGATCACAACAGTATGTCACAAACCTGGTTGCCCAGTAAAGAAACTAGGCCTCCTCTATGGTAATTTAAGTCCCTGGTAGACATACATTTGACAGTACTGCTAATTACCCAACCTTTTTCACTGAAAGGGAGCTAGTTGCCTGTAAAATAGAATAAATATAATAGAATAAGTATAATAGAAATGACAAAGACTCAGGTTTCAAGAGAAAAATAATACGTTTTGGATTAGGAGCGCAAGAGTCTTTATATAGTTTCTCCTTCTATTTATGCAGACCTGAAATTTGTTCAGCAAACAATTGTGGGGAGCAAAGAGCTAATGTGACTCATGAACACTGGCCCTCCCATTGATTTGATTTAGTTTTTCATTCTGAGTACTTCCTTTTTCATTAGTTATCGCAGTGAACCCCTATTGTGTGTTTTGATCTGCTGCTCCTCATCAAGCCCAAATGATGAGTCAGGCTGCAAGAATCAGCCTGGCTTGGCTTAATAAAACATTATTTTTTTGTGAAGCTTTCTGCCTGTTTTGTCTTTTTCAATAATGAAGTATTCATGGTATTCATACCAAGTAACGTTTTTTTCTGTTGTTTTTTTTCCCCGTTTTTTGTTTGATGGTTTGTTTGCTTGTTGGTGAGTTTTTTTATATTTTGGGGTTTTTTTGTTTAATTACTATAAGCCGTGGACAGGGAGAACAAATAATTGGATAAGGGATTCACATGTGAAGCTCGAATTTCTACAAAGTCTTCTGTAAGCAGCTGATTGTGCCCATACACCCATCTGCATCTTTAAACATTTTTGTTTCATGTTCAGCAGAAACAGTATTGTTTATTTCCTAAAGGATAAGCAATTAGACATGAATATAATTAATACATGTGGCTCTTTTTTCCTGTCTCTTATCAGAGTCCCAACAAGCCATCCACATGCTTCAGTAGGTTTTATGAAACATTTGCAAATGACAAACAGATGGCCTTTTTGGGTTGCTGTATTAAACAGTGAAGATTAATATTGCCACTCTTCATGCAGTATGTTCAGTCATATCTTGTTTGCCAGGAGCTGGTTGTTTTCAGTGTCTCTGTCTGTAAATACTTATGGCCTGTTCTATAATTGAACAAATAGAGAAATAAGCAAGCTTGAATAATATTCGTTAAACAAACTCTTAATATTCTTAAAAATATATCTATAATAAATGAGATTTGTCATAAAGTAGCAAGAGCCTATCCATCTTTACTGAATTTATACATGCTCCCTTTTAAAAATTTATTTTAAGTGACCACAGTATGTTTGTATGGTTTTGCTGCCTGGTTCCTATTGAGGAAGACAATGTTTGTTGTGAGAGTTTATCAACTTAGGGAAAATAGCATGTATGGTAAGGATATCAACTGACAGTGTAAGAAAGACTTCCTGTCACTTTCCATGTAGAAGTGCTTTTATAAAAGGCAGATCTTTCACCTAAAAGTTTGCCTTCCCAACAGATGAATAAAGCAAACCTACAGTGTCCTTAGGCTGGAAATAGAGTGGAATTGGATATTTCTAGATCTTCAACACTTTTGAGCATTTGGCTAAGGACATCGGTGGTAAGGTTTGGATTTATACCTAACTCTACTCTACCTTGACTTCCAAAAGTGAAAGAGCTCCAGAAGATTTCCATTTAGAAACAGGAATTTCTAAAGAATGAAACTGGCCATGCAAAATGTTTTGTCTACCTTATACAGTGACATTTCCTAATGTCTGTTAATCATTAATTAGAAAACTAGCTGGAAGTGTCATCTTTCCTCTGACTTCTGTGCAGTGCTGTGCACATTTAGCATAGATTAAGTCACAATTATTTCATCTCTTCTGCAGCCCTGAGGAAAGACTTGCTGGCTGAATTATTTTGATACAGTCATTGAGACAATTTTTATCCACTTAACTTTCTGTTTTAAATGACAACAGAGAAATAATTTTGATGTCCTATTACTTTGGAGATATTGCATCTCTGTCATTCAGGGAACTTCTACCATGCTAAGCTGTCCCTTTAGAGATCACAAAAGTGTCTGTATTCTGCAGCTCTTTGCTTTTCTCTTTTATATATGTTCTTGCTCATGCCGATCAGTGGTTTCATTGTCTGTGATGTTACAAACATCATCTTTCAACCTCTCACAGTCACAAGCCTTCCTGGAGCAGTAATTGATCCTAAAGGCTTCAGGAATAAAAAGTTGAATTGGATAAATAAAGTTATCTGTGAAAACTCTATGTTGGAAAGTGCCAGACTTTATTTGCTTTGGCATTTTTTCATAGGTTATTTTTCCTGAGGAGTTCATTAGTTGGGTTTGACTGGATAATATGAAGATTCTTGGCACTTTTATTAGAACTCAAGATATGACAGCTGGGTCTCACCTCAAAAAAGAAAATTAAAATTAAAAAGAGAGACAACTACAATGTGTGCTACTGTATCTAATACTGTGGAAAATCTTGCTGCCTTGTAGAGTTGTATTGTTCTGAACTGAAAGAGCAAGATCAGGAAGCCTGTGTTTTCAGAGTAGGAGTAATTTATGCGGTATGGTCCCCCATCCCCAAACACGGGTCACAGCATGATATCCACTGACAGAACCCAGCCTGTGGCATGGCCAGTGTTCCCGTGCTGCCACTCCTCCTTGCACTCATTGATGTCACTGAACTGCTGGAGGCACTTGGTCCTCAAGATACAGCAGGGAACCACAGTCTAAGTGGAAGAGTAAAATCAGAATGGCCAAATACCGAGGAAAGGGCTCACTTGGCTTTGACAGATGTAAACTACTTGAGTTTTTATGCAGGGGGTTGCAGGTTGCAGAATGTTGGCAGTTGATATTACGGCCCTGGATTGCACAGCAGCTTCCTTTGGAAGTAAAAATGATTTTTCTTCAGAAGAAGGAAGATGAATTTCCTTCTGAAGGGATGATAACAATAAAGGGAACCTAAGAAATGAGGCTAGACTTAAGCTACACTGGCAGTTTTTAGGCAGCTGAAATTAAATTATTTTTTCTGTCATGCTAAAAATAAAATAATAAAAATAGAGACAAAAAATGTTCATGATCCCTGTATTTTTCTTTTAAAATAGTACCCTATTTAATCTTATTGCCCTGAAACAAAAGAATGCAAAATATTCAAACATATTAAAATAATTTTCTTTCATTAAAAATTACTCTTTTTATTAAGAATGCCTGTATTCTAAAACTGAATTTAGCTTACATCAGTTTTCAGATCCGGTTAGAATCTGTCTGTTAAAGGGCTGTGACTCAACAGACACATACACATACATGTATATATATTTGACGCTTTATAAACTTACTCAATTTAAACTTCACAGCCCCTATATGAGGGGCACCACTGTCAGACCGTTTTGGTATGCTCATGGGTTCCATAGTTGTAACTTTCTGTCTTTTTTAAACAGAAACCCTGGGGAGATCTTTTAAGTCTAAACTGTTTGTTGTACTATTTCCTAAAAAATTAATCCTTCTTCTACTAAAATAAATATGCAGTTAAGGGCACATCTGGGAAAACAACTTTGAATGAAAGAAGGTAAAAGAGTCTAATTTTACTGTGTTTAAAAGTGCACATTTACATGTAGCTTATTTTAATGGTTTTTGGATTTTTTTTTTGTTTTTTTTGTAATTAGCAAGTTGTTCTTCTTAAAGGTGGATGGTTTCTTTACGCTTACTTGAATAGCATGAATAATTTGATTTCATGCAATATTTAGCAACATCTGTTGCTAAAAATAATCATGATAAGGCTATAACCATTTATCTATATTTTGGAATTCTTAAAGTTGTACATACAGATATATACATAAAAAAAGTGTTTGCATCATAATGAATTAAGTTAGTGTGCATCAGGTCATTCATCATGAGTCTCCTTCAAGGTTCACTGTGATCCCTACATTTCCTTTAGTGAGATATGGATTGTGCAGTCATGTGAAATCCATTTAATTTTCCAGCTTGCATTAAGGCATTATCCATAGTATGTAAATGCCTGTGATGATAAATATGGAGCAATGACTGATAGTTCAATAACTAAAATAAAATGAAAATACCCACACTAATTATACTGTACTATTTAAGAACAAAAGAAATTGAAATAGTCTGTTGTTTTGATTTGTCAAGAAAAACTAAAAAGAAAGAAAGTCTTTTCACTAGCTTCTGATAGGTAAAGAAAACATTTTCCTATGCATATATATTGGATTATCTTTTTGCTATTTAAAAATCATTCACTGACATTTGTGACATATAGAAAATTTTATTATAGAGCCTCACCTTATCAGTAGTTCTTCTGACTTTTATTTCTGGACGTTACTGAGAACGCAGATAAATTAATGGCTTGCATTTAAGGAACAGTATAGTAAAAAGAGCATGAATTTCAAATGTGTATGTCGTTTATCTGTAAGCAAAAAACCAGCTCTCATAAAGCATCAGATTTTTCAGTGATCTCCAATATTGTTCTAAATTTAAGGGTGGTTTCTTTAGCAAAGGAAAGACTGCTCTTTGGAAAAGTAGTCTTCAAACAAATGTACACCATGAAGCCTATTTAAAGAGTGGTGAGTAACCCCATATCCGAGACACTAAAAGTTCTTGCCTGTACTTTCTGCCTAACCACTCCTGTTATCTCTCCTACATAATATATCACATAATTTCCATCTTGTTTATATCCATAATCAGAAAAGTGCATAACATATTAATTCCTGAATTGATTGTGTCTGCAAAATTATTCCGTGTGTATTAAAGAGCAATGCAACCAACTTAATTTTTTATTTTCATAAAGAAGTAAATCACATTATGAAGTTGTATAGACTAAAAGATAGCTTTTAAATAAGAAAGGAAATTTAAT
>VZRO01008019.1:389693-424949 GCA_013397915.1 Daphoenositta chrysoptera | reverse complement strand
CCGGACAGGGAGGAGAAAGAGAAGGGGGGGGAGGTAAACACGAAACAAACACCGGGAGCGAATGTGGGGAGCGTGGAGCCCCCGGTGAAGGCTGAGGGAAACTCTCCTGCGCATCCCAAGTTCTTTCTGGGCGCTTTCCTGCTGCTTTGCAGCGCCGGTGCCCTCCTTATCAACCTGTAGCACGTTCTGCTGCCCATCCGTGGGCTGCTGACAAAGGCTGTGCGGGCCGAGTGTCTGCCAGCTGTGCTGAAACACCAAACGCCAGGGAAAACGTTCGGGCAGCAGAATAAGTGGAACTGTTTTTAAAACGCCACACGGCTGGAGCGAAGGGGACGGTGCTCCTCTGGTTGCCGCTTCCTGGCTTGTTCCTGTCAGTAGCCTGGCGTTTGACACTGCTCATCCCATTGTTGTGCTCGGGCTGTATCGTGGAGAATTTTTTTTTCTGCTGCTGGTTTTGGTTGATCTGAAGATTTGACTCCGAAGAGTGTTGAATTGGATAGCCTAGGCCTTTGCTGGTGTTTGGGTGTTTATTTCTGGCAGGATTTGAAAAGCTCAATGTCAGGACGTGGGGGGGTGGGTGGAGGGATGGAAGGAAAAGCAAGTACACTTTCCTTTGTGCTTGTATTTAAAAAAAAAAAACCAAACCTCGTGGTTTCATTTCGATTTTCAGAGTTATTTATAAGAGCACTTCTTCCCATTAATCAAAAAGGTAGGGGAGTGACATGTCAAACCAGTTAAATAATGTACGTTAACTGTTGGTAGCCCAGAACTCGTGTCTGCTCTTGTGAATGCTGCTGAGGCTATCGGAAATATTAGACCGAATCCCGTATGGGATAGAGCTTAAGGATGCCAGATAGAAAATAAAAGCTTCGCATCTAATTAGATCATCTGTCGCATAAAATCCCTGGGTTAAGTTTTATTTTGCGTACTGTAAAATTAAGTGGTGCAAGGAGCAGTTCAGCCTATTAGTTGAGTTTTGTGCCTTTCTTATGTATAATGCTCCTTTTTAATGCCAGTCAATTGTAATTTTAGTATATACAATCTGAAGTTGTGAGGCGTTTTGATAGTTTCGAAATACGTTTTCAGAAATACCATTGTATGTTCTTTCACTGTATTAAGCTGCAAATCCATGCAGTGAATACTAAAAAAAACCTCAAGCAAGCCAAATATTTTGCTATTTCACCTCCGTTTTCGGATGGTGTTTTGTGTATTTATGAATTGCACAGTAACTCACGAAGCATGTTCTCTGTAAAACTTGTCTCTGAGAAAGGTAGATTATTTAAGGAAGTAGAAGGATTAAAACGTTGCTGTTCATTGCAGAGATGTTCGAGAGGAATTTCTTGGCTTGAACCAGTTTCAGTTTTGTTTGTGCTTTTTACTTTGAGGGAACGTGCTTGTGTTTCTGTTACCGATAAGAAGTTGCTATTTTTTAGATATTTTCTGCTTCGTTCCTTTTCTGTGTGTGTGAAGCTTCGTGCAATTTATGCTCTATTGAGAGCTTTAGAACAATTAATCTAGCAGACCACTTTAATTCAACGTAGCAGTTATTTTTGTTGTAGAAACTGCGGCCGAATATATGTGCAGTTAATTAATAGGCTTTACAGTGATAGCAACAAAATGTTTCCTTTTGTGCATGGAGCAACAACAGCTAACAAAGACCCTAGACTCCATAATTATGAAATCCTGACTGACTGATTTAAGAATCTACAAGGCAGCGCGTTACAGAGCGAGATTTATGTGCAAGTGTAGCAGGTAAGGAAAACCATTGAGTCATGTTTCCAGAGGAATCCTTGACAAAGGCAGGAATTTATCAGTGCTCCCCTCGATGTGAGAGGAGCACTCCCGATGTTGAACCTTTCCCAGAGGCTGCCAGGCTGTAGCAGTGAGTGCTCTGTGGGTCCCTGCTTACCTGTGGTTGGGGTGGCAGGAGCAGGGCACCAGTCTGGGGAGAATGAAGGGAGGCCCTGGGTTGTGTTTGGGCAACAGCTCTGTTCCCTGCCTGGGTACTTGCACAGCAGGAGGAGTCTGTTGTGGGCTTAAATTTGGTGCCTGGATGCAAGGAGACACTCCTTATTTTTGGTGGGGTTCTCTAAGGTGTGCATCAGCTTGGAGGGGATTGCAGGAGGTCTTTGCAGTGGGAACTTTGGTTTAATGAAGCCACACCCTGACAGGGTTTAATAATAAGAAAACTGGGATGTCTTTAAGGGATGGAGGAAGCTTTGTGTCTAGAGCTTTAATTTAGTTGGGGGTTCTAGTCATGCTCCAGGTCTGCAGTCCCCTGTTTTTGGTAGTTTTACTTTGTAGGATGTATGGGCTGTAGTATCGTGAACTAAGACAAGCCCTGCTGCTGCGTGTAGCAGATGAAAAGGGCAGATAAGACATGAGATCTATACAATTTTATGAATTATTGAAGGTATAAATTAAGGGTCAGGGATATTGCAGTGTTGTCCCATGTACTGGATATGTGATAAGCCAAAAGAAACTTTCCTGTAATGGTGTACACGCTGTAAGTATGTGTGACAAAGGAATGGAATTTTCTGTTGCCAAAAATTTTGTGTTTCTTTTGCAGAAAAAGCAGCTTGAAAATCATAGTTTGCAGTTAGCGTGGTTTTGGGGAAGAGGAGAGGGAAATTGAGAGATCACCTTTCAAACTGGTTGAAATCCTGGAAACCCAACGTAGTCAGTCTGGTGTAGGAGAAAGTGCTCACTGTTATGCTTCCGTAGTTGACAAGAACATTAACGTGAAGAGGAAAAAAACCCAAAACAAAAACCCTGCTGCTGTCTTGATGTCTCTTTCTCCCAGGAAGACATTCTGGCAGGAGGTGAAGCTTAAAGATTACTTGGGGGGGAGGGCGAGGATATCCATTGTATTGGAAGTGAATTGTAAAGCATTTCCTTTCTCTTTCTTCCTTCTTTTTTTTCTTCCTTTTTTTTTCTTTTTGTCTTTGTTTTTGGTTACATTTCCAGTGTTAAGCCAAAGTTGACTTGATTGCAGTGACAAACCATCGTTTCATAAGCTGTAATTGGCATCTATACAGATGTAGGTTGATGTAGCTGGTCCGATGTATTGGGTATAAGATGCTTGTTAATTCCTATTCAATTGAGTTTAATCAGTTTGTCATATCCTGTGGACAAAATCTGAAGCATGTTTCCATTTAAAAGTATTGATGTTGAAGTCGATTTCGAGAGAGGAAGCAGTTCCACACAATATGCCATGTTTTAGTCTGTGTTACCTCTCATGGTTTTGCGGCCCTTTTGTTTTCCAACTGATTTTAAAAATGGTATTTCCTTTGTCTAAAGGCCACATGTGTTGACAAAATTAACAACGTACTTATCTGTGCTTTTATGAAGCTTGCAAAATAAGTGCACAGTGACAATATTCTTTCATTTTCCTTACAGTTGTAGCTATTGCTTGTTTAAAAATAGTTTTGGACAGTGTGAATTAGTATATGTTGACTTTGTCCTTTTGGTGTTGACATTAATGTTAATTTCCTACTAATCCATAATTAAATATCCTCAATTTTATTTATAAGAAATGGCTTGAAAAATAATTATGCAGGAAAACATTTTAGCAGGTTTGTCTCAGTGTCATAAAGTGGTTTTGTTTCTTTTTTAGTAACTTTGGAAACATTTTGGCTTGATTTATTTTCATAAAAACAAAGAAATATTGCTCGAAAAAGAATTAAGAGTGTTTGCCTTACATAATGGCAGTACTGGGAATTGAGAAACTGGGAATTGGTACCAGGAGACATTTGTGAGGCATTCCAGGAAGTGGGCAGCCTTTTCAGTTTCTGTAAATTTATATTTGAGTTGTTCCTTTATGTTTGGTTTGTTTGGTTTTTTTTTTAATATATTGTGCATTCCCTATTATTTGTTTATTATCTAGTGTACTGTCTGTCCTGTGGAGCAAGTTGAAGTTGGATAAAATTTTGTAAATTGTGTTATGGGTGGAACCGGTTTTCTAGCCTTTTTTGAAGGTGTCATTTTTTAAAATGTGTTTATTGGATAATTTTAGCTGAGCCATAGATTTTTGTAAGATCAGTATTTTTTTTGTATGCAGTTTGGTCTTTGTGTTAATAGGGTGCAGCTTTCTAGGATCCAATTAAGGTGTAATGGGTGACACATTCTACAGTTCATGGTTGCACCATGTTTATACTTGGTAATTACAGCCATAGTGTATATAATGGTTGTGTATCCTGGTACTTTAAGCTTGGTTATACATTTGCAGTATTTGTACTTCATCTGGTATTAAAACCAAGGTTTTTTAAGTGGACAGTACATAGTACTGTAAGTATGAAATACTTAGCAGGTTTTGATACTTTCACAACTAGTGTTTGAGGCATATTTTTTTTTTTAAATAGTGGGATTTTATTGCTCTAAACATATATCCCTGAATGTTTTGGCTGTTCCTTAAGTGTAAAGTACAGTGTTGGTACTGCTTTCTGAAGGCAAGAAAACTGATCAAGTCAGAAACATTGCACTTGTCATTTTAATGTGTTAATGAAGAGAGAAGGATGGATCTCATGTCCACAGACAACGTGCTTTTGTAGAGGTGTAATTAGGATTGCAGGACACTTGGTGTGTTGGCATTTGCATTTCAGCAAGCTTTATCTTTACTATCAGGAGACTGTTAATAGGGAATATAATGCAAGATTTTTTTTGTTGTTGAATGCATGTTACATATTGTAGCTTCTAAGTACTGATTTATTTACTGAGTCTGGAGGCTGAAGGGGTCCATTTTTCTAAGTGGTACATGTGCATCAAGTTAAGGTAATTCATGCCCTACTGACTTTAATAATCAAACAGCCAATGTGGGCAGTGGTTCAGGATGGAGGAGAGAGGAAAATAGTGCTATATTTTAGCAGCTGAGGAATAGAGGTTCTGATAAATTATTTAACTTTCGAAAGTGTGAAGAAAAGCTGTGTCAAGTGTGGGACACAACCGTTTTCCTTCCATTCCAGTAATTTAACCATTGATCCTTTTGTGCATCGTGATAACCGTGGCCTCCAGCTCCCAAATTTCTCTCCAGGTGAATCCAAGTAGAGTATGTGAAGAAGGAATAGGCAGTCTAAAGCTTTGTCTGTGCATGGTATTATTCAGGTGTGCTTTCAGCATGGCTCCGTGCCTCTTGCCAGCCTGCATAGCTGTTTGTTCAGCGTAGTGGGTTGAGTGGACTTGGTAATTATAGAGGTAAAACTATCTGCAAATGTTGATACCATCTGAAGTAAGTGTTGAAAGCATCTTCTAAAAGCTATGCCATATGTTTGTTATACCATTTTAGAAAAGAGTAGATGTTTCATACTTGGATAACTTGGTGCGTGTAGAAGCATTTGTTTTCATTACATTAGTGAGATGGTACAAAATTAAAGAGAGTCATGGAAAATGTTTATGGGTATAAAGTGACTTTTTCCTGATTAACACTTGTCACAAGATTTTCCAGTACCATAGTTATATGCCGTGGCCCACTGTTCTTTATGCCACTGACAATTAGGCAAACTTATGTTCTGTGGAGAAATTAAGTTCTGGTTTTCAGCCTTACAGATTCATCAATTAAACTTAAGGTCATTCTCAGATTACTGAACAAAAATAGTTCTTCTTGGTCCTCACCTAGTAACATTTTTCGATAATGGGAGGGATTTTGCTGTATTTTCAACAGCCTGAAAGGGAAGGAAATGTGTATATTTGTAGTGGGAGAATACTTAAATAGCTGTGTAAAAACCAGTTACTGCTTAAAGGGCTTGGATGAGCTTCTGCAGAAAAGAATGAAGGAGATGGGCTGTGAGTGTGAGGTGAGTGCAGCTCTGAGCTGGGTAGCAGGTTTTAGTATTGGACCAGGAAATTCCAGGAGCTGAACCATTGTCCTGCTGATCCTGAATGCAGATAGGTATATGGATGCAGGCCTTTAGTGTCACACCTACCTTGTATTTTACCTAAAAAACTCATGTAAGTTACTTTTTCGTTTTAACCCCCTTTTCTTGGTGGAGTCCTGCAGCTGTGGTGCTTGAAGCATAAGGTTTGAGTAATTTGTTTTCACAATTAAACATTGAAGTGATGCTTGTTAAACTTGATGTGTCATTATAGAGACCAGTTGACTCTTTGTAGAAAATGTTAGCAGTGTTAATCTTGCAGAATGCTTATTTGTAGTTAAAACCAGACAAAATTGAAATAAGTGAGTCTTGCAGGGAGCCCTGCAAAGGTTGCCCGGATTTGTATTATTATTCCTGAGAGGATAACCTTAGTACCTTACAGAACATTTTTGGTATGAGGAAAGAAAGGAATTGTGTTTAATATCGTTTAATCTGAGTTTGTTGGATGAAGGAAGTTCAGTAAAGCAAGAGAAAATACTTAAATATTTATTACATGTTTCCACTTTATGGATAAGCAGACTAAAGAAATAGCCATAGTAGAGTAATTCCTCTGTGGAAAAGCTCTTTCCAAGACTGGCCCGTTTAAATGAGGGTCTGTTCAAAGCTTGTTTTCAAGATGAGTTCTGCTGATACTGTCACAAGTAGATTGGGCTGTTTGGTAGTTTGCCTGTGGCCATTATAAAGTTTGTTGAACAGTACATTTCTAAAATGAGCCTCTGTTTGTCAAAGTTTCTCAGTGGTTCAGGTATTATTCTTGATACTGAATACTATTCTTTCTATTTAAAGAATCATAGGAAGGTATTGCTTATGTACATAAAATACCATGTTAATGAACAAAACCCCCATTAAGCATATTTGGGAGTTGAAGAATATTATTTATCAGATACTTTCACTTTGGGATGTGATAGGATGCATGGATCACCATCAGAGCTATATTGACAAATTGCCTTCCTTTATGGTTCTTGGATTTGCTACATAGTGTTCATGGCAGAAGCTTATTTAAGATGTAGAATTAAGAGCTCATTTACAATTTTGTAAAGGGAGTGACTAAAAGTGTGTGATGAATTACAAACAGAACACTGTATGTCTGCATATGAATTTCTTTTGTGGTAAGTTGTTAAATTAATTGTTGTTTGTTAAAATGGCTTTAAGTCATTTCCTTTTCTCACAGTGGCATTTGAGGATTATGATTCACTTCTCAATATTGATTGGTTATTAGTCTAAAGCAGACTGAATTGTGAGTGTGCTTTTCATTAAATTTCTGCTTCCATTTTGAGAATTTAAAATTCTGAACAATTTCAGAATATCTTTTGCAGCATTAGATAAGAGATCAGTGCAACAGCTTTTTAAACAGAGCCAAGAGATGTACTTTTTTGTCAGTATTCTTCTGTTGCTTCCACTCTAGTCCATTTTAACTTTTTATTTAAGCAGCGTTTCATTATCTTACAATTTGAAAACTTACTTGCACAGGAAAACAGAGTAGAATAATGAATTCAAGTTAAGGCTTTATTTTTAGGTATTTTTCTTGCAGGTAACAGAATTTTAAGTATTCTCTGTTGCTTCTCGTATCTTTCAGTGAAACCATCTTTTGCTTTGCGGGATGGACAAGGCTGGAGAACTGTTTCAGATCAAAAATAACCTAGTAAAAGTAGAAAACTCACTAGTTTTAAATAACCACTATTGAAGAGGTTTTAGGAACTCGGAGAGCCAGCTTCTGGTTGCTCAGAGCTGAGTTGGGAGGGATTCCATGGGAAGCTTCCATGGAGGATAAAGGAACTCAGGAGTGCTGGGAGTTCTTGCAGAATGCTCCTCTGGAAGCATGAAACCAGCTCATCCCCTTTAAATGGAAGGGAAGTAGGGGGAGTAAGAGATCCCCTTGACTTAACTGCAAACTCCTGAGGCTGCTCAGAACCAAAAGAGGAGTGTACCAGGGATGGAAAAATGAACCAATACCCACTGAGAACTACAAGGGCATTGCCAGAGTATGCAGAGGTGCAGTTAGTAAAGAAAAACCTCAGCCAGACTGGAAACTGGCTTGAGATACCAAAAACTACAGGAAAGGATTTTTCAGGATCATAAACAATGAGCACAAACAGAGGAAAATACTGGCCCCTTGTTAAACAGGAGAGGTGAATTAGTTGCCAACAATGCTAAAAAGCCACAGGTTCTCTGCACTTCTTTCACCTCTGTCTTCACCAGCACTCTTGGGCCTCAGACCTTGGGGAACAAAAATCCAGTTTCATGCACAGACTTACTGTCAATGAAGGAATTATTGGTGTGTGTATGTGAACTATTAAAGGAGCTTGACCCCTAAAAATTAGCCATCTGAAGGTGTTAAGAGAACTGGCTGAATACTGTTGGGAAGCTGCATAATGTTTGAGACATCACAGAGATTGGGGGATGTTCCAGACCACTGGGAGAAGGCTCATGTTGCCCCATCTTCACAAAGGGTTTAAACAGGAACACAGGAAGTTATCAGCACATCAATCTTAATTCAGTCCCAGGGAAAGTTATGGTACGAATCCTCCTGGGGGCTGTCACAAGTCAGATAAATCACATGACTGGGAAAGGCTGGCACAGATTCACCAAGGGCAAATCATTCTTGGCAAACCTGATTGACTCCTAGCACAGAGTAACCTGCTTTGTGTGTATGGAACTGGTGGTGGACATTGTCTTCCTGTGTTTCTAGCATTTCCATGCAGTTTCCCACAGCCTTTTCCTAGAGAAACTGATGAGATATTTCCAGACAAGGGGTCTGTGTGGTGGGTGGGAAATGCTCCTTCTCTAACTGGCTGCCTGTCACAAGTGGGGTCCCCAGGGATTGATATTGGGGATCACTGTTTAATACTGTCATGAGTGATCTGGATGGTGGGATCAAGTGCACCCTCATGAATTTTGCTGATTGGGGAAGTGGACCTGCAGAAATGAGGGCCACCCTGCAGAAAGTCCTGGATAGGCTGGGAGAATGGGCTGATGAGAACCTTACAAAGTTCAGCAAAGACAAATGTAAGGTCTGGTATGTGGGAGAACATGATCCAGGAGTGCAGCACAGCCTGGGATCTGTCTGGCTGGGAGGCAACTCTGTGGAAAGGGACATGGGAGTCCTGGTGGATGTAGCTCAATAAAAATGAGCAGTGTTCTGCTGTGGCAAAGGGAGATGCTGGGGTGTTGGATGCTGTATCCACTGGGATGCTGGACTGCATCAACAAGGGCATCACCAACAAAGACAGAGGAGTCATCATTGCACTCTACTCAGCGCTGGTCAGGCCACACCTGGAATATTTGTGTGCAGTTTTGGTGCCCACTAAAGAAAAAAGATGGGTCCAGAGAAGGGCTACAAAGATGATCAAAGGACTGAGAAGCTGCAGTGTGAAGAATGGCTGGGAGATGCTTGTTCAGCCTCGAGAAAAGAAGGTTTTGGGGGAAATACTGCCAGCATGTTCCTGTATTTAAAGGGTGCCTACAAAGAAGATGGAAACTCCATTTTTACAAGGGGTTACATTGATAAGACAAGATTTAATGGGTACAGGTTACTCCTGAGGACTAACTTCCTATTGAACACAAGAAAAACTCACAAAGAGAACAGCCAGCCATTGGAATAATGTCTCCAGGGCAGTGGTGGATTCTCCAGTGTTGGACACTTCGAAGATGCTGCTGGACAGGGTGCTGAGCCATCTTGTATAGCCTGTGCTTTTGCCAAGAAAGGTTGGAATGGATGATCCTTAATGTTAAAGGAGAAACTGCTGCTTGAACCTTCTCACACCATTCAAGGAGTCACATACACCCCACCCAAGATTATTCAGCTGCTGGGCCTGGAGTTCCTTTGCATCAGGAGTGTCCAGTGAGCCGATGGATGGGTGCCCATTGCAACTCCTGGCTCATGCAGACTCTTGGACACACTTCCTCCTTTGAGCTCGACCCTGAGTTTCCTGCAGCAGAGACCCAGGCATTGGATTTGTGAGAATAAATAATTTAATAGAGTGGTACGGCAGCAGGTCTTCAGCTGTGTGCCTGCAGAGGGGGACCCAGAACAAAGAATTCCTTGGCCTTTTATACCATTTTTGTACCCTTACATTGAGGTATTCTCTGATTCTGTGAGTACAGTTCATTTTTGCAGACTTAGAAAGCTGTGCAGGTGCTTTGGGAGAGAGATTTTGGAGGCTAGGGTGGGTCCCTGTTAGTGTGACGCTCTTTATTTAAGGAATATTTATAAAACTATTGCTCCTTATTTTCTTATGGAGAATGGAATTACCTCTTTTAGAAGCACAGGTTGCCAGGACTGGATTGCACAGAATCACAGAATGGTTTGGGTTGGAAGGAGTCTTTAATACTGTCCAGTTCCAACTCTCCTGCTATGGGCAGGGACATCTCCCATTAGACCAGGTTGCTTAAAGACCCTTAAAGACCCATTTTGAGCACTCCCAGGGATGGAACATCCACAACTTCTCTTTCTTCATGGAGGGGAGGGATGGAATGAGTGCAGTGACTTGGCTTCATCACTCTCTGTGAGGGAAGACCCAAGTGTTCAGTGAAGTTACACTGCCAAAAGCAGATGTGGGACAGGTTCAGATCTGAACATGTGTGCAGCAGCAGAGAATGCCAGAATGTATGTAGGGACTATATAGGAGAAAACTCTGAATGAAGGAAGAAAAGATCCTGAGGGATCTAGGTTGAGTTCTTCATGAATTATGTTTGAACCTATGACTACTGAAAATCAGGCCACCATTTGATTTTAGGGAAGTGGAGAAATGAAGCAGTCTTTTGGGAAGGTTTTTCAGAAAAAAGTGTTATAATAAAAGGTTGAATAAGGATATTTAGATGTGAGGAAGAGTAGGAATGGGTGACTTATTGATGCAGATAATTTTGGGGTTGAGGGGAATGGCAGTGTGAATTGTAGTGTTCTTGTTCTTTCCAGAAGCTACCCAAATCTTGTGCCTTGTTATCATCTAAACATTACTGCTAACTTAAATAGTATTTAAGTGTTTGATGGTGCTGGGGCCTGCCTCAAACGATTTTAAAAACAGGGTAAATGGGAACAAAACAGATAACAAAATTGCAGAGAGTTTTTGTAGGGTGTGAAAAAGCTTAGTAAGACTTACATGCTCTAAGTTCTGAGTATAACAGAACTCTCTCCCATTTTTGAAATAAAAATAAGATGTTGGCTTTGTTTTCTATGTCTTTATCTTAGACTGCTGCTTCCCTTTCCCCTCCTTGTCCCTCAAGGAAGGGAAGAGTAAAGAAACTACAGCTTCTGCTCTTTCCTCAAGGTGAAAATGAAGGCCAAGAACTCTCATGTGTCTGTTCTCATGTCATGTTTTGCTGCCTTTAGATTTGAAGGATAAAGAAAGCTGAGCAAGTGTGGAAGATACAGATGGATATGTTGAAAGGACAAGAAATAGTTTAAAGTGTGGAATTGAAAGCCTGTGAAAGGGAGAATGATGCTGATCTAGAGAATTTAACGGTGCAGTTTAATACAACAAAGTGTAGAAAGAGCATAAGATAAAGTAGAAGGATAAGAAAAATGGAGAACATCCATTATATAAAATCATAAAGCATGTCATAAGCCACCTCTGGCAGGAGAGAAAAAGTGGAATGATATTGAGAAGAATAAAAAAATTATGTACATTGGCTGGTAAACTTTAATGGAGCTTCTGGGCATGTTACAAATATAGTAACCAAGGGTAGATTTTACACACCATGGTTCTCAAAGCTTTATTTGTTCTTAGTCTCTGGTGTGGTGCACAGAAATGTGTTGTTCTCTGAGTATTTTTAATCTCTCCTGGGTTTTAATGGTTGGATGGGCAGAGCCTTTGAATTTGTGATTTTATTAATACTTGAACTGTAAGTTTTCAAGAGTGGGAGACTACAGAATTCTGAAGGACTATCAGGTTTTGAGTGTTACCTGTTAAAACTACCAACAAATACGGCTTAAGGGTCTTTTTTGATACTTGAAAAATGTTTTATACTTTATTTTAAGCAGAAATGAGTGTTCATTTGTTCCTTTTTTTTAATTCAAAGGAAAGGGTGAGTATAGCTTTTACTCCTAATAATTTCTGAAAAATAAATTATAGTAAGAAGCTGTACAGCTAATTTTGCATCAGAACAGTACATACTTCTGTACTCCTTGCTTAAGAGGAAAATATAAAAAAAAGTATCATGCATGGAAACAAAACTGGAAGCATCAGGTGGAATGACAGAGATGTGTGTCTGAGCCAGCCTTTTCTGGTGGCTTTATGAAACCCCTCAAATAGACTTAGAATCATGGAATATCCTGAGTTGGAAGGGACCCACAAGGATCATTGAAGTCCAACTCCTGGCCCTGCACAGAACAACACCAAAAATCTCACCCTGTGCCTCAACAGAGATCCACATCCTACCTTTAGTATGAGAGCACATGGAATTTAACTAAAAAGTTGTTTTTGTACTTGAGGGCTTTCTTAGCTGTAGTTACTGTGTGGAGGAAGTTGATAGTTGAAATGGCTTTAATGCTTCCTGGTTCTATATGGGGAGGATTTGGAGGTGTTTATGTTTATAGCAGAGTTAATTTTTGTTGCCTAAGTAAGATGAGATCACAGAAACCGTCAGAGTCTGTGTTAACTAATGAGCAGAATTAGGTCTCATTTTCTACCTTTAAAGGTCTCTGTTAACTTACAAGTTCATGTGTTAAAAATTCATTAGTTTTGACAGTTTTCTGGGATTAGTTATACACTGTCCATCTTGGCTGAATTGGTGGAATTTTTTTATGTGTATAGTCTCAGTACCTGTAACTTTTAGGAGTTAATTTGACATAAATAATTTGAAAAAAATGTTAATGGTTGAATGGAAACCTGGAAAGAAGACATTTGCTGTGTTAAAAAAGGTGGAGAGCACAGCAGAAGCTGCATCATAGTATGGAAATCTATTGGAGGCAGATGTATCTGAGACAGGTGAAAGAATTGTGGAAGGTTGTGTAAGGGTTCCTTAGCTAATTGGGGATGGTGGGGATTATGATCATTGCGTAGGACTGTGGTGCCTGATCTTGGAGATTGTCTTCAGTTAATCTGGGAGTGTAGATGTGCTCAAACTCTGTGAGGAAAAACGTGGAATTGGAATGTTGCAGTCTGTTTGTTCCCTGCCAGTAAAAATACTGTCATCTTAAGTTGTGATTTTCTTTATTAGTTGATTTTCTTTCGTGGTGGCGGCGGCTTGTTTTTTGCTTTTGAATGGTGGAATGTTTTCCTGTAGTGCCAGTTGCAAACTTGGAGCTTGCTCACATTGTGGCCAAAAATCTGAGAACAATGCCGACTCCATTATGTGCAGTGAGAAAGGAACGTTTGTACTACTTGCTTTTAATTGCTAATTAAGCCAAATCCTCGGTACTTTGAAAGAATGGAATAGTTTATGCCCTCTGCTTTAGACCTCTATTTGCTACTTGGTTGTGGAGAATGATGGAAGGGGTGATTTTTATTATGATTTCTGGATGAAAGTGGAAACGTGTAAGAGCAGTCATTTTTCACAAGGAGCTCTCCGGGTTCAGGGGATGTGTGGTGCCTGTGGAACTGAGGAACAGTTTAGGAATTCTGTGCTGCTGGAGAAGGTCAGGCAACATCACCTGCCTCATCCTCAGCACTCCGGGTTTTGCTTGACTGCTTTGCTTCAGTTTCTGTGTTCAGTTTAAAGGTAATTTTAAATTTCCAGACAAGCAGCAGGGATCTTCTAGAAAAAGTCTGTTCACCTTTTTAGATTATTTTAATTTGTTCTTGATTATTATTTTATCTTTTTTAAGATCAGAGAATGCAGCACTGGTTCCAGTGCATTAGTACTTACTTTAAAGATTCTTCAGCACAGCTAGGTAGGAATTTTCTGACTCCAGGAAACTGTGCTTCCAGAGGGATTGGTAAGCAGATATGCAGATTTAACAACTGAAACAGGAAAACAAGTTTCAACTACAGGTCATTTCACAACTTTTTCCTCAGGGCTTTCTCACTTCCACAGCCAGAACTCAAAAATGGAACAAACTGATTTAGAGCAATTCATTAATGAGTAGCTTAAGGTCTGTCAGGCTCCAGACAGCTGGAAAGGAGAAGGAACACGCTCCTGCTCCAGTGGCTTCATTTTCATGATTTTTCTGCAGTATTTGAGAACCTTTCCAGATTCTTTCCATGTCATGGCTGAAATGAACTCATTCTCTTAAGGAGATTACCTGTTTCACTTGGCACCTTGTTTGCCAGTGATTTCTTTTTCTAAATAAAAAAAGTAAAATTGCTGTGTTGTAGTACATATTGGTACCTGGGTTTAAGAAGGAGTGGACTGTCAAATTCGGACAAGCTCTTGGTGTTGATGTTCCCACGTGGATCTCAGGCTCTGCTGCTGTAGCTGTGCTGGCATTTCCTCTGCTCTGACAGGAGTTTCTGTGTTGGCATCACTGCACCATCACCTGCGGTGTCAGAATCAAACCCCCAGAGCTCTGTGCTGCTGCCACAGTTGAAGGGTTGTACCGAGGTGTGTGATTGTCTTACCCTCGTGTCTGAACGTGGTAGAGCTGGTTTTTGTGAAGCAGCAGATGTCTGCAGCTGGGGCCTTCGTGTGCTGTTGGGGTACTGCCTGTGGAAAATGAGTTCTGTGGATGAAATCTGCAGTGTGAGAGGAATGGCCAGTGTTATTTAGGTGGCAGAAAACATCAGGGTAGAAAAACATTATTAAAAAACAGATGCATTCATAAGATGATGCAGCATTTATGTAACTTCATAGTGCTTGTTAAATTGATAATTAATTTAAGTAGAAGAAATTTACACTTTTCCTAGAAATTAACAAACAGACACTGAACAAGTAGGGGAAGGGACTGTGATACTGCCTCTCCTTCCACAGTCACATAAGGGAGTCAAATTAATTTAGTTGCTACTTCTGAATAGTTTTTGTTCTTAGTGTCAAGGTGAGTTCTATTACTCCCTGAAATGCACATTTGAAGTGAAATGTTGCATTTTTATCCTGCACATAAATCAGAATCTTGGCATTTGATTATGCCTTTGGTTGGACCTCTTGCTTTGCACATAAAACTTAAAGGAAGATTCCCTTATTTTTGGAGAAGGAATACCTCTTGGGAGGCACAGTTCCACAGCACTTGGGGATTTGACTGAAAGGAGAGGTAAAGTTCCCATTGCCAAGTGGCATTTACTGTAGAAAAGTGCCCATGGGGTTGCACCTACATGTCTGTAGGAAGCTGTAAATCTGTATAAGTTGTCTTGTCTTTGACAGAAGCTCCATTGCTGGTGTAATGTTGCCCTCCTAACCTCCTCAGCAAGTGAAAAGATTAATTTTTTTTTTGTCCCCTATCATGTTGTCATTGTCCCCCACTCACAGCATTTATAGCTCTGGTTTTCTTAAATTCTGCATTCACCTGGCTCCTGTCATGTAAGCATCATGATGTGTGTGATGTCAGTTGTAAATGTGCCTGTAGTGGTCTGAAAAGATGTAGGTGAGTGGGAGACAATCATTAATTACAGAAAAAAATCGTTTCAAACTGTTTATTTTCAGTAATACTAAATTCTCCACCTTTCCTCAAGTTTACTACTCTGCCTTGCTATTAACGTATGAATAAATATACAAAATTAACCTAATTAATGGTAATAGCACATCTTAATATATACATATCTTAGAATGATCCTCAGTAGCTTTCTCTTGGATGCTGTCATACAAGTATTTAGTATTTTATTTCAGTGCATGTAGCCTGCATTACCTGTGGGGAAATCCCTTTAATTTAATGTCATCTACTTCTGTGCAAGCAGACTGCAAAGACTCTTCTTCTGTCTGAGCTCTTAGAGGTCCATGTTCTGTGTTCTCAATGAAGGAAATGTTGAGGCCTTTCACTCTCCACAACTCCCTGAAAGGAGGTTGGAGCCAGGTGGGGGTCAGACCCTTTTCCCAGGGAATCAGGATTGGTCTTTTCCAACCTTAAACCATTCTCTGATACCTTGGGCCACATCATTAAATGATGAAGTTGTTTTATGCTGATCATCTCACATGTTTGATTACTATAACCAGTGGAAGGAGGATCTCCCAAGACTTTGGGAAGTAGCCCATATTTGTGACATGAATGTTCCTATTAATTGTTCAGTGTAAATATAAGCCTCTAAAATATGAAAGATTTTGCTTCCATCAGGCTGTATAGGAGGTGAAGGAAAGATCAGAGGATGGAGAAGGCTTGCAGTGCTAAACTTCGGTTAAGAAGCCATCCCTTAGGGGGATCCCGCCCTGTAATGCAATTTTTTTCCTTTTTGTTTTGAGGCTGCTCTAAATTGCAACCCTCCTGTATCTGATGTTTGCCTCACCTGGAGATCTGTAGGTCAGATACAAACTGACCTATTTGTTGCATCTGGCACATGAGGTCATGGAGTAGGTGACTGCTGGTGGTTGTAAATGAGTCCTGGAAATGAAGGAAATGCAAGCTGAGCTTTTTGGGGGACTTTTGAATGTACAGCCCTTAAATCCCCTTTAACCCTAGTAGAGTTTTCAAGAGAATGAAGGGATGTTTGAGAATTGCACAGTATCATTTACCTAATGATGGCTTAGCCACATGTAGTCCTCCTGGAATGTGACTACTGAGATTGTTGTAGTAAAATAAGGATTATTTCTTTTGCTCTTCCTCTTCCCTGAAGACTCCCTGTTAACAGCACAGAATTTTGGTTTATGCAGTGGACCTTGTTCTGTGGTATCTTGTGACCTTCCAGACTGGTCTAGCAAGACTTTTGGCACAATGAAGTTGTGCCCATGGGCGTACATTTAACTCTGACTTCTACGAGTGACACTTTTTTTCAGGTCTGTAATGTGCATGTGCTCTTTACCCCTGTCTGCACCTGAAGCAGAGGTGCTCATGTCACAGTTCCTAGGCTGCTTTCCAGGAAGACCCAGCTCTGCTTTTTTCCCAACTTGTTTTTTCCAAGTACCCAGTGATCTACGTCCCTACACAAGCTTGGAGCTTTGCATGTCATTCCTGTCTGGTGCAGCTGCTGATGGTTGTGCTGGCTTCAGTGTCCCTGCCTGTAGAAGGCAGTGCTAAATAAATCACGGTGGATTTCTTATGGCACAGAAATATTTCCTCATTTCATCATTTGCAGTCAGGCTCACGGCAGTTCTCAAGGGAAAGCATAATGTAACAGTTCATACTTTAGTGCTTAATACCTTGACTGTAGAGTACAGCTGCCACTGATGCAGCTGGAATACCAACAGCTGCTTTCCTGTGCCCCATGTTGTCACATCTTGGTGGGCAGAACTGTGTATTTCCTGTTTCCAGGACATTATTTAGTTGCTCTGAGCCTTCTGGGAGGCCTCACACAAGATTCTGCTTGCTGACAAACTACGTGTTAAATTTTATTGACAAAGGTCTTTTCACTTCTTATTTTTATACTTAGCATGTCACTCTGAAAACCTGTTTTGCCAACCCAGAGCTACAGTTTCTATGTAAAAGGTGTATTTTGTACAGATAAACTGTACAAAAATAGTGGTAGTGATATCACTATCAGCAGCTTTCACTGTGATCACTGGAGACAATGGTGGCTTTCTGATAGTGAAAGCAAATTGCAGCATTAGGACATCAATACTGAAAATAACACTTCAAATTTTAAAACACCACACCAGATCTAAACTTGGCTTGATGAAAATGGATAATAAATCCATTATTAATACAATTATTTAGTTTTTGAGTCCTGTACAAAAATGACAGCAGAATCCAACTGTAATGCTGCATCTTGCTGGATCTGCTGCTGCTTTTGTTGCTTGCTTTTGATCTTGTTGATAGTATTTCTGGTTTTTAGAGAAAAAATGGCGTTTCTTTACTTCAGAGAATTAAGGCCATTTCAAAATAATAGGTGACAATGGCTGCTTATATGTGTTTTGGAAAAAGGAGCAAGTCTGAGTTTGAAGCCTACCAACCAGATAAATGATGCAGCAGAAAGTGAATAACGTGTGTCTGCTCATCTGAAATGGGTGGGGGGAACATCTTTAAAAAAGAAAAAAAAAAGGGCTGTGACTTGGAACATACATGGAGACCTTGGGAGTGTAGCTTAGTGTTAGAGAACTTGTTGAAATGTGTGACCACGATGATTGCTGAGGGCCTGGCTTTCTTGCAGCGTGTTGGTGTTATCTCTGCAGGTCAGAGAGCTCCTGCGTGGGTGCTGTGCTGTGGCAGGCAGCGCATGCTGGGCACCACACATCCAAAGGTGTTCAAAAACTGATATCCAGTCTCATTTCTGTGGGGGAGGGCGGTGTTTGTTTGGTTGTTTTGTTGTTTGTTACCTCTTTATTTGTTAACGAAGTCGTGAATAACCATTTATTATTTTTCTTCAAAATCATTTTCATTTTCTACATGATGTTTTGAAAGCATGTCGTAGAATGTGTAATGCTGCTGAGATTTGGTCAATATTCTTTTACTCTTTCATTTTTCTTCCCTGTGGAGTTGTTAAACTGAAAATTTTCTTGAAATTTTGTAGAATATTATTTCACAAGAGGGTTTTGAAAAGCAGTAGTATTTGTGTAAAAGAAAGCTAGTTTGTATGAGGATGGAAAGCTTTGGTTGGTTGTTAAGTGATACTCATATACCCACAGCATTAGCACTTGTCCTATTGGAGTAATGCTGAAATTAAAGCCAAAATATAATCTGAAAGACCATAAGAAGTGGGTTTGATTCTTAAAAAATTAAATATATTTGCTAAAGAATTGCATTCTTTGATTAATTAAAATTTAAAATTGAGATTCTCTAGAGAGACTCCAAGCACTGAATCTCACAAGTATTTATGTTGTTAAAACTGGACAGATACCAGATATTGTCTATGGGTTTTGGTTGTGTGGTTATTATTCTCTCTACTTACAGTGTGTTTGCCTCCTGTCTGGACAGTAAGGATGTGGTAGTTCAAAATATTAAGGAGTTAATTTTACCTAAAGTTTCTCAAATACTCTTATTCAGAAGTGCCTCAAGGGCATAAGCCTTTTGCTGAACAATTCAGCTCTTTATAGTAAGTATTGGTATTGGTCTGTTCTCACTTGAATAGAAATTGTTTCAGAAGTCCTGTGCAGAGTTTTTGAGAGGGAACACAAAAGAATACATAGGTTTACATGTGAGTTTCTAGTTGTTTTTCTAGGAAAAACAGCAATGTGAAGGGAAGCCTGTCCCTTAACATTGCATGTGGCTGTGTCACAGATACACAGGTATATGTAACAGCATTATATTTATGAAAATTGCCATCTTAAATGTGATACCAAAGAGTACTTAAAATAACCCTTTTGTCTCTACTGTTTACATTTAAATACTGTTGAGGAACTTAATTTTCTGATTCTTCAAATACTTTTAAAATTTTCAGTCTTAAATTATACACATTTTTTGGCAACATTGTTGTTAGGCTGAAATAATTCTTCTCTTTCCCTGGTGTTTGTCCTGTTGGTACTTGTAGAAAAGTCATACTAGCTTTTGATTTGTCAAGGTAAATAATTTGAGATGTTTAGACTTCCTTTTACAAGAGAGACTATTCTTTCCTCTTATCCCTGCAGTTCTCTTCTAATTTTATTTAATTTCTATCTTTACTGAATGCAGGGAAATTGTATAGAATCTGCTGAGATGGTAGTAATATTTCTGCTTTTAGAACAGGTTTTTCTTTGTCTCTTCTGCAAGAGCTTGGGAACTGAACTACCAGGAAGCAGATTCAGAGCAAGATGGTTCCCTGCAGTTAATTTGTGGAACTGCTGGCCATCCAGTATTGTTAGTGTGAGATGAGTGGACATGGTTTTAGAAAGTGGTGGGGAAAATTAATGGAAGGAAGATCCGTCAGGAGCATTCCCTGCCTGTGCCCGGGAAGTTTCTGAACTTAAATTGATGTAGTCTGGAAAAGTATTAGAAAAAAAAAAACAAAACACTGTATGCTAACCTCTTTCTTTCGCTGCTTTTTCAACAGTGTGAGTTCATGTAAAAGCTGTGCTAATCTTTTATTATTGCTATTTTAGTCCATGTGCTGTTGAAGTAAATACAAAGACAGGTTGCTGCACAGGGCTGACTGTTGGTCTGACTTATTGTCATCTTATTTTAACTTTGCTGGAAATCCATTCTCTCTTGAGCTCCAGAATCCTCTATGCTATTTTTTTTTTCATCTGCCTTATGCTGGCAGCATATACTCATCTTGGTTTGTTGCATTATAATGCAGTCATTAATGTACGTGAGTTTGTTTTTTTTTTTTGTAGTTTTACCAAGCCTGTCACAGAGTTCAGGCTCTTACGTGGCTGTATAATGTTTTACTGCTACGTGTCTCCCAGACTGCCTTTCAAAATCCACCTGAGGGGTGTGGTTTGGAGTTGCAATGTCCTTACCTCATTTACTGTTGATAAACCTAAAATAAGACCATAAATTCAGTCCAAAGGCCAATATCTTATCACAGCAAATTATGGATATAATTATAGGATGATAGGCTACCCCCAATAAGTGTAGTTAATATTGCAGCAGTTCACCTTTTATGTTGAATTTCGTGCTGCTCAGACACTATAAAACACCTGTGAAAATGGATTTTAGGTAGAGCCTGACTCACAAGAAAAACGAGAAAGCACATTGAACTGTTGAATGTGAAACAAGTGCAGGAGACTGACCCAGAGTCTCAAATCTCACGCCATTACTGCACAGAAGGAATAAATTTTGACAAATTTATTTACTCCTGCTGCACGTTGTGCAGTGTAAGGGCACTGTGGAAGCCTTATAGGAGAAAGGAGGATGAAGTTGAGGTTGTGCTCCTTTCAGTCTGCCTGCATCTCCTCATCTGGGAGGCAGGGAAGTAAAATCAACAGGAGCTTCAAACTTTGCTTTGACATTCCACAAAGACTTGGAGTTTTTGAAGTTATCTCACAGCAGAAGAAGTTTGAAACATATTTTCAGCATAATGGAGTTTATGGAGTACTTTCCATGCACTGTACAGCAGCTCAGACCTTGCTGGTCAGGAGTTTCTCCCTGTGAGCCACATGCACCTCGTGAGATGCCAGTTCACCATCTGTGGCCTAAAGACAACATCAATATTCTCGTTTGCATGTGCAAGTGTTATTTAGGTTTCCAAGCTTAAGCATAAAGGTTACCTGCCTCCTGTTGCTTGCACAGGGCAGGCCACAGGTGGTCCAGGATGATGAAGTTTGCTTTTTTTGGATGCAAGAAACTGTTACTGCAGAAAGCAGTGAAAAAAGAGCCTTTTGTACTACACTTGACACTTTAAAATAAAGGGGTTTGAAAAGATTGACATTTGGGACTGACTTGCATGCTACCCTTTGCCTTTTATGATTATTTGAAAATCTCTTTAATTTAAATTTGATACATTTTCAACAGTTCTTAAACTTTCTCACCTTTGTATTTTTTCATCCTCCCCAGACACTCCCTGCAGAGGGATAATCACTTGTTCTCTTAGTGACTGGCATGATTGAAGTGATTATTAGGTGGAGATGCTTTGTGTTGGGTGGGTGATGATGGGAGGCTGTTGTGCAGCCGGGTGGAGTAGGGATGGAATGATAACAGTGGGGAAGGTGCTGTCCTTCAGGGCTTGAGTAAATCGAGATCTGCTCTCCTTTCTTGGAATTGCCCTCTGACAGAAGTTTCATCTCTTACTTGGTGTCCCCTCTCACTCCTCTATTCTGTCTGAGCTTTTATTTACCACTTCTCCGGTTGTGCCCAGCGTGCTCTTTAGCACTTAATTCAGTGTCTGACTCTGCTGTGCTTGATTCGGAGATTTTTGGGTTGTTTTGCTGTTTTCCTTGTTTCAGCTCTAGGGGAATTGGTTGTTCATGGTGACACAGTGTTTTGGCAGGGGTTTTGCAGTGTATAGTGGAGTGTTAATGTATATTAATGACGGCAAATGAAAAGTGTGTGCACCTTTCCACATCTATTTTCTAAAAATGATGAATTCGACTCTTTGGGACCAGTACTTGAAAAAATCCAGTCTTCTGTGGAATTCAGCTTTTTCTGCATTGCAAAGAGTTCTTGTTAGCTGTGGTTGACACACTGGTGTCTTCTGTCAATTCAAAGATCTATGATCAGGCCATTGAGTGCTTTGAAGGTGTATTTATCCTTTAAACAAAGATAGATTACATTAGTGACAGTGAAATGGGAGACAAGGGTGTGTCCTGTCCATCCAAAACCTTAAACAGGAAGACAGTCAACATTTTAGTGTTAAGGAACTGTCATTTAAATGAAAACTTAGTGACTTTATGGCCTTGGGTCACAGTTGCGGTGCATTTTTTGCCATATCAAGTTAGTCACATTTTGGAAACTATATTGTAAAACTACTGAAGTTCATTCTAAGGTTTGGCATTAATGTGTAATTGAAATTGATGTCTGCCACTGTAAACAATGTCAGAATTGATCGTTGGTCTAAAGGCCCAAGTCATGACGGCTTTAGCTGAAGAGCGAGAACTTAGGAAAACACCTCTCCTTCTGTGGAGTGAATCCTGTGGAGTATGGCATGTTCATCGAAAGAAAACCTTCTCAACAAATGTCTGATGTAGAGAATTCAGTTATTTCTAGCATTATTTAATTTTAAACGCAAACATTACAGTAATGTATTATAAGGGACTCTTCAGAGGTGTTTGATGTATGAATCACATTCACATCCTGATTTACGAATGGTGCCAACAGAGCTTCCTGATGTTCAGTGCTGATCCTCACACCTCTTTTGGGGTACTCTGTCCCATTTCAAATTTCTTGTCATGGATTTCACACCTCAGTGGGTTTATAAAATGTTTTTTAACAGTTTGATTGTTGTTTAAAAGATTTTTGGATTTTCTCTCGGTTCCAAAAAACGAGCAGTGTGAGTGCTTAGAGATGCTGATTTGGTCACTCTGAAAGGTGGTGTGGGTGCAACTCAAGGTAAATGCTGGATTAAAGGTTTGGGTTTCGTACAGTGGAATCCACATTGTGCAGTTTTTTAGTCTACAAATAGACATTTTTAAGAGACAAATGGCCATTAGCTATTTTCTGTTTGGGACTGGTACATGTAATGAACAGTGTAAGGTTAGTGAATTGTGTGTAAACTTTTAATTAAGAGAAGTGCACAAGGTTGACCTTTAGAAACGAGTATGTTAAGGATGTGTATTGCTTTTCCTAAAGTGTAGTGACTCATTTTTAAGGCAGTTTTTTAATAAACTCATAAAATTTTATAGTTATTAGTGTTTTGAAGATGAGGAAGCTAGTTTTGGATTTTCATTTATTTCATCATTTTTAACCTTTGCTGTTAAAGTTGAAATATAGTACAACTTTACCCTTTCTTTTTTTATATAATTAGAGTTACATTTTAAGGAGTTAGGTGTGACTGTTTTGAATTGGTGGCTTCTGGTCCACAAGTATTGGAGTACTGTGCTTTAAGTAGGGTGAGTGGTGATTGAAAGGTAGGCCCAACAGCAGGGGATATTGTAGTTTATCCAGTTGGGCATTGTATAAAAGATGCCTTTCAGATCCTTTTTGGAAGGAGCATCATCATCATGATGGAATTGAGAACTCATAATTGAGTCAGTGTTTGTAGTGTTCAACCAAGACAGATGGTGGTGTGGCCAAACACCTCAGTCAGTAGCCACCTCTGATGGATTGCATTTTTCTTTATCCAGCTGTTTGTTTTAAATCTCAAAATCCTCCTTTTCTACCCAAGGTCATACTGTAGTTGTGGGTGGGGAAAGGATGGCTGGAACAGAGTTCTCTATCTGTAGGTGGAAGCTGAGGGTCTCATTCTGCCTCTGTCCTGCAGAGAATCATTGTGGTGAGTTCTGGCTTAAAAGTGAGGTTGACTCTGGAATCCGATACCTGTGGCACTTGTGATGAGTGTGGGCAACTCAAATTTAAATCTTTGTTTTAAATAAAGTGAAGCCTTGAATCCTGATCTTTCTAGATTCAAGTCCTTAGTAGATGGTTTTAATGTGCAGGAGTTTTTTGGGACTTTTTTGTGCATTTCATTTCCCTCCTATAATAGAACTGGTTTCTGACCTGTTGTACTTACCAGGAACTTTATCCTTTGAAGCTGGCTCTGTTTCTAGTTCAGTAGTGTCCCTGAAAATACATACAAGATACATGGAGAATTGCTATTAAGCTTCGTACATAAACGTTTTACCACTTGGTATTTTTCATGTCCATCTGTATATTGGATGTCAAATTTAATAGGCCTTGGGAAGCATTATTCAACAAGGATATCTTACATCCAGCTCCAGGGAAATGTTAATGAAAACAGTCTGTGGTGACAACCTGCATGGCTGTTTACCCTGCAGCTCCAGGAGACTTCAGGATGTTTTCCCTGTGACAATTCACTATCAGGTTTTACTTATCAGAAGACTCTGCTGGCCAGTTCCCAAGCAATGTTTTGAGTGTATTGTCATTTTACTTGGTGTTTAGTGCACATTATGATGCAAATGCATACTAGTAGCTAAAATAATTTGGACTTGGGCTTTGTAGTGCATAAATACAAAATCTGAAATCTCTATGAATATATCTCCCCCACCTGTTACTGCCACATAGCAGAAATTAGACATTTATTTTTTCCTGGAATAAGGTTCACCATCTTTGCCATTCAGAAGTGGTACTGCTCATTAGCTGTGGACTGTATCCAGAGGATTGTGTTCCTCTTATTTCCTCATTGCATTTCTTTTCGTTCAGATTGCCACATGAGAGGGGAAAAGCTGAGGGATAAGGTTTGGTGTTTGCTGGATTTAGAAGAGAAGGGTTACAGCTCTTGATGGGAGTTATTGTGGTGCCTCTCAAGGTGTTTGCTGGGCATAAAGTTCTTCTACAAAACATTTTTCTATGCAGGCTGGTTTTCACGTGCATTTGGTTATGTTCCAGTGTTGCTCATTTTTAAAAGTGAGCATAATTGTGTAAGCATAATTAAGCAGCCACAGAGGAGAAAATATGAGTGGCTGGGGAAAAAGGAACGTGGTATGTGGAGTGTACCTATATGAGAGATTTCAGTGATGTGATGGAAAATCCTTGGAGTGGACCCTCTGCTACACTGGCTGTGGTAACTTTAAAAGTACCAGCACTCTGAGACTCCTTGAAATAGTGGTATTTCAGTATTTAAAACCAGGTTCGTTCCGTTCAGATTTTTTTTTTTTTAATCCTTTGTGTCTTAATGTGCCTTTACCAATTCTGTATCTCCTGTGGTGCTGAAAATTCCACACTTCCCACCCTATTAGCATTAGTTTTTACACTTTCTTTATGAAACAGCTCCTGACCCATTTTCACTTCCATTCTTCTAAAATAAATCATCTTTTCCTTGTATTTTCAGACTAAGCTACCAGCAGTATTATTTCTGAGTACCAGGCCACCTCTAGTGCTTGAACCCTTTTGGGACTAAAGTGTAGACTGTGCAGGTTTAGCAGAGCAATTAGTGGTAGCTTTTAAATATTTTTTAATAGTTGCCTTTCTATATTGCCTTGTATTCAGACAACACAGAAAAATCATTCTATTTAGTCTGAAACTAGGTATTTTTACAAATATATATTTATTGTGTCAGTCTTGGTAGACATTGTCTTGTGCTTATGTATGTACATTGTTCTCTATTTAATACCTCTTTTTTTCAAGGTTCTTTATTCTTTGTTTTGTTGTCATTCTTATGCTTGGTGCTTGATAGTCAGTGTTACATTTCCAAAGACTGGTGTCCAGATCCAGAGATATTTGCATAAATAAGTGTGGCTAAACCACCACAATAAGTTATTCAGATCTTTTTTCCTTAGGTAAAACAGGCAGCTATTAATGCAGACTCTGGCTTTAATTGTGGGTGGGTTTCTGTGTTTGTTTGGATTTTTCTGTGTTGATTTTAATTATATTTCCAAAATAATTTACCCAGTGAAAACAAAACCAGCTATTTATTTGTCATATTGTATCTTACTCAAAATCTGTATGAAACCCTGCAGACTCATAGATAAAACCAGTTTAACATTTAAAAAAAAAAGATAAGTTTGTCTATCAATGTTAGCTATCTAAATGTTCTGAAGTATGACATGCCACACCTCATTTGTGATGTTCTGTGTTGGTATAAGTGAGAATTGCTAGAATAAAATCAGATTCAGTGGTCTTAAATTTTAGTGTGTGGTGAACTATTCATGAGCTTGAACAATTGCTAAATTTTAAGGTGCTGCAATTCTACTTGAAATAGACTTACTGTGGTAAAAATAGCCAAAAAGATCTTCCTATAGTCTCAGATAAAAATGATTTCCAATTACCTATGAAAAATCGATCACCTCTTTGAAAAAAAAAAGTTGCTTGTGTTTGTTTGTTCAGTTTTTTTTAAAAGATTACCTGTAAAGGATTTTGAATGCTGAAATTCCATACGAAATTTGCTATAATCTCTTGAGTCACCTGATTATGAAATATTTTTAGGGGCAGAAGAGAGATGATTGTTTTCTGATAATTTAGAATTTCTAGAAATGATGTAGGTGTGTGTGTATGTAGATAGACGTTGATATTTGTAAGTTTATTTGGCTGTATTGAAAAGAAATAACGAGAGGATTGCATCCTCGAGGTGCACTCAGAATTAATGCAGAGTGATTCACCACATAAGCTTCAGTCAACAAATCTTTCATAAAATCCAGTTGGTTATGGACACTGTCAGCTGCAAGGGACTAAGCTTCCTGTATTTTATGTATGTAAACTATTTTTAATATGTAAACTATTGAGTTTGCATCTGTCTGTCAGAAAACACTTGTCAAGAATGTCTTGTAAGTGTTCTGTATTCAGTTGAGGCAAGTTGGGTTTTTTTACTCTCCACTAAAATGTCACTTTTCTCCATTTAATAATTGATTTGCATGTATTCTGTTCTGTATTCTGTTCTGCAGTTCTGTGCTTTTTATGAAGCAATATCCCTCAGTTTTCCATGATAATTGAGTTCATGTTAATTTTCACGCGTAAGCTTAGCAATCTTGACCTTACTTCTGCTGCTTACTATGTCATCTCTCATCTACCACAGACATCATTTGAAAAAAAAATTGTTACATCTTCAGTATAATCTGGGAGCACAAAAGTCCTAGACTACAGTAGTGGCATTTAAAGAAAATTCATCTTAATTGTCACCATCAGGCGGTGCATGTAGCTCATGTGTGCAGCTGCTTTTCTTTATTGCCTGCACTGTTTATTCTTGTATCCTGTTTCATGAAGCACTAGTCATAAGAAAATAAATTAGCCAAAATGGGTTATACATTTCTTGAGAAATGTTTGAGGAGGATCAGTGTCTGTTGTTCTATACTAATTGTCCCTGAAATGAGAAGGACTTTGATCCTAAGTAGTATTAACAGACTAGAATAAGTTCACAACATCCCAGTATGCCATAGAAATTTCACAAGAACAAAGCTACTGAAGAGGCCAGCTCATGTTTTTCCTTTTGAGGCCCAAATGTTTTGGGGTCTGAGCATATTTGTGTCCAGCACGCTGTACTTTTAGCACTCTTACTGAAGCTTCTGGATAGTATAGTCCATACATGAAATACAAGGAGGGTAAACGTGCTAAATTGAGAGAGAAATTTTATACCGGAATATGAACGTCGCAGAAACAGAGCATATAAAGAAGCTTTGAAAGCTGTAGTGGGAATTGCTATTGAATAAGAAAGTAAAGGAAGTTAAGGATATTGTGCCAATACATAATATGAGAGCCTTCAGTGGAGGATCTGCTGCATTAATCTAGGTTATCTGCAGTCAAATAAGAATGGTGTGCTTTTCTCTGCAGAAGTAAATGAGATGTTCTTGTAAATTGTCTGCAGCTCAGAAGGTGATGTGTATGCAGCCAGTCACTGATGTGGGAAAAATAGTTTTAACTTCTGAAGAATTCAGGCTTGTCTGTTTTTTTCTCTGTGCTTAGCTGAAGGGAGCCCTGTTCACACCCCCATTGCTGCAGAGCAGGAGGTGGAAGTTCAGCAGGAGGTTCTCTGGGCAGCAGCTGCTGTCTCTGTTGTTAGCAAATCACCTGTGCGTTTTGGTGAATTGTGGAATGCAGGAAGGGATGGGAGAAGAAGCCTTTTGAGCATCCTCAGTGGTACTGAGGGAGGGAGAAGGAGCCCAGCACACACACACACACAGACTGACCAGTGGTAGATGTGTGATTGTTGCCTCAGTGACCAGCACTGTCCACGTAGTTACTTTATTTTCCAGATGGATAAAATATGAGCTAATTAACATGCTCTTTCTACCCATTAGTGAAGTGTGTATTTTATTTGTCGAGAGTCTGCTGATGTCTCTCTCTCCAATTCTCACCTGGAATCTCTGTTTTCATTGCCTGCTCACAAAGCCCATCCAGTCGGGTCACTGGAGACACAAGAAAAAGAAGCAGCAACTGTTCAGTTTTGTTACCCTCCCCCAGCTTATCTACATATACAATAGTGTTTTCTGTTATGAATTTGAAGGTTCTGGGATCTTCTTGAAGCTTTGAATTTGTGATTTTACACTATACTGTCTGCATTGAAATGCTGTGTTTTTCTTGAGCAGGTTATTTATTACCCAGTAAAATTCAAATAATTTCTCTCACTGTGTGTTACTGCCCGGTTGTTGCCATGTTAACAATTCAGATTGCTGCTTTTTAGTTCCCTGTAGTTGCCAAGGGTTTTTTGTGTTGCAAGTAAAAATTTGCTGACTCAGTGTACTCCTCCATTTTCATATCATTAATATATTAAAGAATTAATAGTTAATATTTTATCATGTTTGGCCATTTAGCCCTGCTTAGTTTCATCTTGGTCAGTCATGCTTGTCATGATTCAGAAAGGATAACATCACATTATCGTCTTCAAAAACAATTTGAACAAGCTGTATTGAGCTTTTTCCTTCTTTTTAGTATAGTTGTTTAACAGTAGTTTGAATTTGTGCTGTAAAATACAAACAATTGCAACCAGTGATAATGGCAAAGTTTTTTTCTTCATAATAATTGAAGTAGAAATAACATTGTCCTTCTTGTTTATAAAGCAGAGCTGTTATGTTTCAGTGACTCCTGTATACAATATTTAGAATTCTGGTTTTATCTGTTAGATTTATCAGTTAGATCGGTTGGGGTTGGGTATATTTGCTTATTTATTTTGTTACGGTATATTCTTGACTCTAGGGTCTTTCCTTCAGGAAATGACATCATGTTATTAATAGCCAAAATTGGCATTTACTTTATGGGGTTGGTTTTGTTTGCTTTGGGTTTGGTTGGTTGGGTTTTTTGTGGGGAAGGAATGGTCTTAAAACAGAGGAAAAAAATATTCCATTTCCTTATCCATTGGAATGATAAGTAGGGAACACACAGGGGTATGGTAGGACATTTTAAAGGTGATTCTAGAATTATTTCTTCCTTTTTTGAACAGATTTTGCTAGCTATTTCCGAGTTGGTAAATACACTAAGCCTTTTTCTTTACTATACTGTATTTAAAGGTGTCCTAAGAATTGATAGTTCAGTCTGTGCAATCAGGATGCCCCCAGTCATGCACTGTGATGTAGTAAGAGAGAATTTGTGTGACAATAGTGTATTACTTCAGTTGAAGATGGCAAACAACATGAATATTAGTACTTTTTTAGTGTACATAAGCCAGTTTCTTTTCCTGCAGCCATTCCTGTATTGGTTTCCTGCTTCTGCTCTGGTTGCTACACTGCAAAGCAGCTGCGGGTGATTATTTTGCAAAGTTCCTAAATTCTTCAGGTTTTCCTTTTATCTTCTTGCAGCCTTGAACAAAAGGAAGGAAGTGTACGATGTTGTGTAGCAATCTTCCTTTTCATTTCAGGGTCTTTCTTTTTCTTGTTAATTTGTCAATACTGGCAATTCTCAAGGCTGACTCCATTGAATGCACTTAGAGATCCATACGGTGTGGAGAAATAACAATGCTTAAAAACCTCAGGGGTTTTCAACGTCCTTAGAATTCTTCATGTCTCAGGATAATTTAAATGGGTTGCACAAGTGGTGCCATAGGTGGCCTTTGCAGTTAAATATCCACTAAAATGAGATCTTTTGACTGTTTCTTCAAAGAAAACATATATAGATACATGCAGTTATGACCTCCCTTTTACATCCATTCATTCAACAGAGGCAAATTCTTACCTGTGCAGAAAAATACTTGCTACTTTTTAAAGATCTTTGTGGATGGGTCTGATGGGGGAGAAAGTTTCTTGACCAAAACCAAAGTTGGGGTTCTGCCTGGTGAATCTGCCCTGGCTACTGGGAAGAGCAAGAGCCCCTCAGTGACCAAGCTGCTCTTCCTTCAGAGACTCAGGGGCTGACGAGGTGTTCCTGCTGAGGAAGTAAAGCTTCCTTTTAGTTTCTGTTTCATTTTGTTAGAATGTGGTGGAAGAATTAAAAAAATTCATTTGAAACAGCCTTTCCAAGTTAAGTTTGCATAAATACGAGTGTGTTGCTGATTATGTTGCAAACTGGTTAGAGGTCAGCGGAGAGGGTTTGCTTTAGTGGTGTAATTGAATTTCTCTTACAGGAACAGATAACTTACAGTTAACCGTGGCTGGAAAGGGAAGTTCTGGTGTCCTAGGCCTTGCCTTGTGCTGGCATTGCTGAGATGGCTTAGCAGTATCTTCAGAGTTTGTTCTAACAAAAAGGGAAAACCCACCTTGTTGCCAGTTGCTCTGGGCTGTGTGAAAGGCTTGGGCACAGGTTTTTTACATCCCTGCCGTAGACAGTGCTTCAGATACCTGTGATACGTCTTTTAATGAGCATTTACTAAAAAGAGAGCTGGGGGAGTGTTGAGGGTACCCAAACACTTAAGTGTTCAAGTGAGTGTGATTTACAATTTCCCTGAACATCTGTAGAGAAAAATCCTGTTCCATTTGTTCATAAAGTCAAGTTCTCTTTAAACACCTAATAGCCTAATGTAGCCTAATTCCGGAAATAAACTACCCTAGCCTCCTCTCCAAAATTTATTGTAAGCTACCTGTTGTGGTGGCAGTTTCTGTATGCTCTTGAGTTGCAGAAGACAAAATACCAATTTAAGAAAATACCAAAATATGACTCTTTTCTTCAGCAGCTGCAGCAGGTATTGCAAATCATCAGCAAAAGGGAAGCCCATCTACAAATCAGCCTGTCACAGTAACATTTAGGGGCACCATCACAAATTTTGTTATGATTTTTACAAATCAAGAGATGAGACCAAAAAGTGGAGAGAGGAAGCACAGTGCCCAAAACCAAGATCCTGCACCAAGATATTTGCAGATGGGTGCAGCTGCTGAGCCTGGTGCAAGAGCCAGTACATACACAAGTAGTGGTCTTAAGGAGTTTATTTTAGATTTGTGTGCTTTGCTTCTGATTTCAGGGATGATATTCTTTAGATGGAGAGTTGACTGACTGCAAGAGGTATTCGTAGTGATGGGAATAAAATTAAAGGAGTGGTAGCTTCGATCCATGGTGAACAGAATTACAGTCCTTCAGTGCAGTTTGCTAGGGCAAAGCTTACAGCATGAAGGAAAAGTTCTGCAGCAGATCTTTGAGGTAGAGGCAAATACACATCTAAATTTGGTATCTTCAGAACATGGTCAAATAGCTACAGTTTGAAATATGTACTTTAGATTTATGTAAACATATTTTTATGTTTTATTAAATCATTTTTGTACCACATGTACACCCGCGGTTCTGTAGCTGCATAGCTTTGTTTTTATTTGTCGGAACTTTGCCTCTGAAAACAGACATAAAATAAGGCTTTTCTGGATTTGGATGTAGGTGAAAGTGTGTGTTATGCTTCAGTCTTGAGATACAGACTGAGACCTACTCAGAGCAGATTAGAACAGTAATTGGGTTCTCCACAGATGTGTTTCAACTATTTCCTAACATTTCATCAATTTATTTTTGGCATCTCTCATTTCAGTGATTAATAAAAGTGTACTCTTAAGTAAATCATAAATATGGGCAAGGCTACTCATCTAATATTCAGCTTGATTTCCTCCCCTCTTTTGAATATCTAAAGTTTTACATTATTATTATTTATTATTATTATTTAGTTTTTATAGAATCTCCTAAGAAAGCTCCTAATTTCACAGAATCACAGATTATGCTGAGTTGGAAGGGACCAAGAGTCTTTGATTACTGTCATGTAATAAAGTCAAAGAGTTCATCATTGCAACCACATTTGAAACATAAACCATAAATTGGTGAAAATCATGGATTAACCAGCTGGAATTAGAATTTGTTGGAAGTCTGTCTGGCTTTTGAGAATTGTTGATGCAAAGGACGTTTCCTCACATTTAAATTTGTTCAACTGCTTCAATTCAATGGTTAATATGTTCAGAAAGTTGGGGAAGTGATTTTATTTATTTACTCACTCATTCCCAAAGTGTAGACAGGGTCAGGAGATAAATAGGGTCATGAGTTAAGGATGTAATAGGTTAAAGATCATGGCAATTACGGTGAATAGAAGGTGTCAGTTCAGTTTGTTAAAAATGGGTGTTCATAGCACAGAACATTATTTGCTTCTGTGTGTGTCACTTAAAAACTTCTGGGGCAAACTCTCTCTCAAACTAAAATTAATTCCTAATTGGATTTACATTTCTGACTTTGGCTTTTCCTAGTCTACAGTAGAAGGCAGTAAATTATTTTACGACATGACAGAGGTGTGAAAAGAATCAGATCTTGAAAAACACATATGAAGATACATAAATTGCATAAGGTAACAGGCTGAGGTAGTGTTCCTTGGTTGGTGGTTTAGCAAAAATGAGTGCAGTAACTTAAATGAAAAATGAATTCTTTAGGAAAAAAACCAACACAATAAAATCAGAGATGTTTCTTTCTTGCTGATTGAAAAGAATAAAATCAATCCTTTTGTATTTCATAGATTTTTAAATTAAAAATTGTCATGTAAGTTAGAGGTTTGTTTTGTGTTGGGGAAATCGAATGTCTACAGATAAACCAGAGAAAATTTCTATTGTTCGTTTGTTGTCAATTTGCATTAGAATCACTGAGCTTCCAAATCTGTTCTGTCTTAAATATTATATTTCTTTTTTGAAAAGTGATGCTGACGTCGTTATTGAGAGTGTCTGTAGACCTCTTGTCTTGCAAGCTAATGAGATACTTTATTACTTCTCAGAAAATGTATAACTTGCTTTAGTAAAACACAGAATTTTGAAAACCTTGTGTTTCTTTTTCGCAGGCTGTTCGCTGCTATGAATCGCTAATTTTGAAAGCTGAAGGAAAGGTCGAGTCTGATTTCTTTTGTCAGTTAGGTCACTTCAACCTCTTATTGGAAGATTATCCAAAAGGTAAGAACTTTTAGTTCTTCTGATAAATGTCTTTGGGGGATTGTCCTTCGATGTAGGTGACACAACAGAATGAAAACCATTGGGTTAAGTCACTGTTTTCTTGGTTTGTACTGCATTTCGGAGCCCATAAAAGAATTAAGACTGGTGATGTCTTCAGAAAAACAACCATATTCTTCCTTCTTGTTCTTTTTTTTTTTAATGAAAAACAAAAGCCAAACCAAAACACTCCTGGTTCAGGTGTGAATATGAAGTTGGCTGGCAGGCCCAGTGTCTGATGGCTGCCTGCGTTTCAGTGATTGTGGGATGTAGATAAGAGCTGGGTAGAACAGATCAGAATATTTACTTTTTTTTCCATGGGATGTCTTTTTTTCATTGTCGTTGCTTTTTTAGTTTGAACATGAATGCAGCTCTGTTTGTGGAGGGAAACAAACAACGCCCCCACCCTAAAAATGTGTACTCCCACTCCACGCCTTCTTCCAAACACACAAAGATCCTGGTTTGCAATTCCCTTGGGATGCAGAAACAGGGAGAGGAGTTCTCAGAGTGGGTCAGAAGCACGGCTTGGTGACTCGGGCTGCCTGTGGGCTGTTTCATAGCCCTGTGCCTGTGGGTCCACTGGTTCTCTGACATAAAACAGCGTGGGTTTGGTTCCTGGGACCTTCATTTCTAAAGTGAGAAACATTTAGATTTGATACTGCTCAGGAGGAATTTGCAGGTATCTAAATTCAGTCTCTAAATTCAGAAGGGTTTGGGTGATGGAGGTGTCTCTGTTGTACCTCATCCCATCCAATTAGTTTGATAACACCACTGGCATTTCCAAATCCAGAGACATGGGAAAACCTGCAGGGAGCACAGCAGTATGCTGTCTCTAAAATTTAGTGAAGAATAGTCTGATCCTATGTTTTTGTTTTGTTTTAAGAGAATTCTGCCACTTGCTCTGCTAAAAAACTTACACCACTGTTTCTGATTTACCTGATGAAACTAGGTATGAGTGATGTGTGTGCAGTATGACCTTCTGGATATATTTTACTTAGCAAAAACAGCCCAGGATTATGGACTGAACTGTATTAACTCTTCTTTTGAGTTGATAACAGTTAAAAGTGACAGGACCAGGTGTTGCTGTGGATCAGAGGCAGGGTTTACTGATGGGGCATCTGCTTTGTACTGTGCATGGTTTTAAAAACAAGCATAAAAAATCCAAATGATGGTTGAAAATACCAGTTCTCCAGAACTGTAAAAGAGCATTAGTACAACAATGTGACAAGAAATATTTAGCCATTAAAAATCTGAATTAAAGTACTTAATACTTTCTCAGATGCCTATTTAATGTCACATCTCAATCGTAAAAGAAGCCTCAAGACGACAAAAACTTTGTTAGTTATGGCATATTATAAAAAAAGGATGCATCTGTGTTTTCATAGAAGTATAGCAGTAGTTAAAAATAGTGGAGGAATTTTAATTGATGTAGAAAGGGAGGTTAAAGGGTTTTTTTTATTAACTGTGGGACATATGGTCCTGTTCACTATGGTTTTTGAACTCTAGTACCAAAGACTGTAAAACTACTATCCTCAATGCAGAAAGTCATAGGCGATTTATACCTAATTTACTGCTGTTATTTGAAAGAAGTAGAATGCTTGTGTTCCATTATAAAGTAAAAATAAATTTCATTACATGATACACATTTTTTTACTTTAATTATCATAGATTCTAATTGTGTTATAGTTAAATTTTATATGATTTAGAACAGAAAAGTAAAGAGAGTTCAGAATGTTTTGATGTCACTAATGTATATTTTACCCAGTTTTTAAGTCCTGAAGTTCTAGAAGTGTAAAATGCTGAAGGAGTATGATCTTCAGAACCATAAATCTGTGTAGTCTGAAGTTAGTCATGGACAAAGTTATGGAGAAGTTAGTGTGTTTAATGAATTGGCTATAATTAATAAAATATCACAAGATAGCAGCATGTATAATGCTCCACAATTTTTTTTCCCCTTGGAAGCCTGTTACTTAATAAAATCTCTTCAATAAATGTGTGCACCTTTGTATATAATGTATGAAGTGTTTTTTCTAAAGGCAGGAGTGAAGTGTTCTTTGTTTAAAAACGCTTGTAATGAAGTTTGTGCAGAGCAGAACAAAGTGAGAGCTGACTGTAGAACTGGGCTCAGTGGTCAAGGTGAAGCAATGCTGGGATGATAGAGATCTGGGTTTCATGTTGG
>VZRO01008019.1:312673-389593 GCA_013397915.1 Daphoenositta chrysoptera | reverse complement strand
AATGAAACCTGTTAAATATTGCAATTTCCCTTGAAGTGCATTATGTTTTTCATCACTTGTAGCCACTGAATTCGAAAATCAATAGCTTTTATTTTCCTTCCTTAAAAACAAATACTTGTCTCCAAGAAGAGTTTCAAGTTCACATCAGAAATTACTGGATGAAGTTCTTTCTTCTCAGGATTACATCTGAGCTTAGACTGGGGTATCAGTGCTGTTGCTAGCTTTTAAAAGATCTGAAGCTGCTCTGCAGGTTGCAGTTTTTCCCAAAATGCAGTTCAGTTTGTCTTGCTATTGGTAGCTAAAGGGTTTTCTCTGCAGCCATGGAATGGAGTTGTTGTGTTATCAGCACTCTTCTGCTGTCAGGAGAAGGTCCTACGCAAGGGATCAGCCTTTCTGCAGATTGTGAATCCAGTGAGACACTGATTTTTATTTTTATTCAGACACTTACCACCAGGATTGCAGATGGATTGGTTTCAGCTTGCCCTGTATCTTCAGGGTGGGTTCTGTGCTCAGCTTTCACTATCTTGATTGTGTCTGTTCAGAATTTGCCTTCAGGATTTCCCAAAACGGGAACGTTGTCTCCTCCTAGTGAAAACTATTTCGTATCCTCAGTACCATTTTCTTAACTCTAATCTGATTCTTCCTCCTTTCTTTTTTGACAAGGCAGCAATTCCCCAGCTGTTGGATTGTTTGGGAGGTTCCCAAACCTGTTGTTCCCTGGGCGTGCCCCCAGTGGCACCCCCGTGTCTGCGGGCTGCTTTGTGCTGGCACAGCTGAGCCTGCAGCTGCGTGGGGAACCGATCCAACTGAAAAATAACCCGGCACAAAAATGCCACGCAGTTGCCCCAGAATGTGAAACCTCAGCCTTGGCTTTTGCTGGAGGAGGTGGCTGGGTTGTCATGGGGGCCTTTGGATGCTGGGAGCATTCAGAATCCAGCTAGGACTCCCTGGTGTGAACCTGTGAATTTTGTTAGCTACTGAATTCCTCAGGACAGATGGGTTTTTTACCAAATTTTTGTGCTCTGGTCTTGAAGGAAACTGATGCTCCATTGGTAGTTGGAGATTTTTTTTTTATTTCGTGACTGGTTTCCATAAGCAGTACGGAGTGCAGATAGTGATGTTTTAAGGTTTGGGTTCTAGTTGACTTGAGTTCTAATTGACTGCTGTTTAATGAGCTCGTGGATTGGCATCATCTGTGTTTTCCTTAGGGATCTTTATTTTGCAGAAAGGTCACATGCACTGACCGTGTTCAGTCTGTGACTTGGAGGACAGCTCACAGTACTACAAATGGAGATGTGCTTTAATCATTTGCATCCTTGAAATGCTGTTCTCTAAGCAGAATTCCTGGAAGTAGAAAATGCAGTTAATGAATGAATGATATGAGAAAAACATGCAATTATTTGTGCCACAGTTACTAAAACACTATAATGCACTCAAATAATTCTTATTGTTGTACTCAAGTGGTAGTCTCATTTTTAAATGTTCTATGTCAGAACGGTTTTAGCAGTATTTATTTTGATTATAGATAGTGACTGCTTTGTCAAAAACACTAATAAAAAACCATTTAAAGTCATTTATAAGATAGCGATTGTGAGTTCAGGGGCATGTTTTTAAACAATTTTTAAGCTAAAATTTAAAACAATACTAAAAAGAAATATAGAATGTTTGTTGAGCAACTCTTTTATTACGATGCAACCTAAACCCAAAATTTAAATCCTTTTTGATTGTTCTTTTGTAAAGTTGTTTGGTTGCAAGAAACTCCCAAATTCAACAATGTATATGTGTTGCTTTGTACTTACAATTCCAGCTCTGTGGGGCATTTCTCTGTGGTGGTTAACGTCTTTCAGGAATTTGAAAGGAAGTATTGTCAGTGGGGGAAGCATTTCCATGTGCTGTGCTCTGAGGTGCAGGGTAGTAAGAATAATTTTATAAAATATAAGGGAAAACTTCCCAGCATGGTCAGGATTGTGCTGGTTCCTGCTGGGCTGTCTTGTCTTACTGATGAGTCCTGAAGAACTAGAATAAATTAAATAGCTTGAATGAGTCAAGGGAGAAATTACTGTGTTTCAAATAAAAGAGATATTTAGGTGTGAGGTTTTTATTTTGCTATTTGTATCTGGTAGTAATGGGTAGAATTTGAGTTGCTTCTATTTAGAGCTGTTTAACAGAATCCTGAAGATGAGATTAATTTTGGGTGGTTTGATTTCAGGTGGTTTAAACCATTATGTGAAATTTCTGTAGAAAGAAGAAAGCTTGGAACATTAAAATGTTCTTTATAAATAGTGTGTATGTGGAGTAGGGGTTAGCAGTATATTATAAAATATACCTGGGCCGTGTTTTTGACTGATTTTCTGAAAATTTTCACTTTGGATAGTGTTCTAAATAAACAATTGTTAAAAGTCCTTTTGTGGAATATGCACTTGGAAGGATTTTTGAGCCTGATGAGAATCCATTTGGTTTCTTCACTGATTCTCAATACATTAAGACCTTCATAGAGTTCAACATATAAAGGATTTCTGTAACTGTAAACTTCTTGTCAAACTCTTGTATATCTTTCACATTCAATAGTTCATGGGACAGTGGGCTTCACACCAGTTTGCTGCTGCATTATATTTGCAGATGAAGATGTGGAATTGTTAATAGAATTTCTTAGAGGACTGTTTGATGATTTTTCTTTCCTAAATGTATGCTTGTGTTGCTTTTGTGTGTCAGCCTTCATTCTGTGTTAAAAGGAAGACATGCTTCGGGCTGCTTTGATTGTCTCTTTGGTACTTTCAGTACAAATCTCTGGAGGAAACAGAGAGCAGCATCTGCCTGAGGCCTTAAAACAAAAGACCTGAGTGGCATTTTGCTGCTTTCACTTCCACAACCTTTTTTTTGGGTTATTACAGAATTGTAGAATCATGGAAGTTGGAAAAGACCTTTAAGATCACCCAGTCCACCCATTAACCCAGCACTGCCAAGGCCACCACTGACCTGTGTCCCCCTACAACACATCTACCCCTCCAGGGATGGTGACTCCACCACTTCCCTGGGCAGCCTGTGCCAATGTCTGACAACCCTGCCACGAAGAAAATTTTCCAAATACCCAATCTGTACTTCCCCCAGTGCAGCTTGAGGCTGCTTTGTCTTGTCCAGTCAAGACTTGGTACTTGGAAGCAGAGACCAATGGACACCCCCCACCTGGGGCCAGCCTCCTGCCAGGCAGTTGGAGAAGGCAGTGAGGTCCCCGAGCCCCTTTTTGTCCAGGCTAAACACCCCCAGCTCCATCTGCTGCTCCTCACCAGATTTGTGCTCCAGACCCATCCCCAGCTCTTGTTCTCCATCTCTGGACATGCTCCTGCCCCTCAATGTCCTGCTTGTCGTGAGGGGCCCCAAAACTGGACACGGATTGCGAAGTGTGGCCTCAGCAGTGCCCTGTGCAGGGGACAGTCACTGCCCTGGTCCTGCTGGCCACACTGTTGGTGACACAGGCCAGGTGCCATTGGCCTCCTTGCCCACCTGGGCACGTCTGGCTCGTGTTCATGCAGATGGTGACCAGCACTCAGGGCCTTTTCCACCAGTCCCTTTCCCACCCCTCTTCCCCCAGCCTGGTGGGGGTGGATGTTCCTGTGACGCGAGTGCAGGACTGGGCACTTGGCCTTGTTGAACCTCAGCCCTCGTTGCCCCAGTCCAGGTTGTTGATGGAGATACCAAACAGGAGTGACCCCCAGGGACCACCCCTGGTGACAGCCACCAGCTGGGTGTAATTCCATTTCCCACCACTCTCTGAGCCCAGCCTTCCAGCCAGTGTTTACCCAACAAAGTCAATTCTGTTGGCTCAATCTTGGAATTTCCTCACCTTTTGATGTCTTTCGTTTAATGGCAGAGCAGTTTTCATCTTGCTGGGTTAAAACACCATGGTGGGTAAAACTATATATATGCACTATATATAAGCTGTTTCTGCAACCTGCATATATGTCTTAGGTGTTTATGGAAGATTTATTTTTTTCCTGGAAGCAGTCAGATTTAAATCAACAGCTGTGCTCTTTCCAGGCTTCCCTTGCGCAGTTCTTCAGCTAATTTTCTATTTTACTATTAGTTTCACATCAACTAAGCACTAAGAAATACTAGTGCTTGTTTAAAAATTAAATTAAAAATAATTGTGTTTAAGAAAACACATATTGATTTACACAGAACAATATGGAACTTTGGTTCATATTAAAGTTTTCTTTTCAGGGTACGTCATCAAATTAATGCTTACTGTTTCTAAGTTCAGTAAGCCAAAAATTTGTGTTAGTCACATTTAGCCTTGTAAGGTGCCACTAGATGGTGTTAGTATGTAGTTCACTTTCTTCTTACTCGAGCACTAAAATACTCAAACTGCTCCATGTTTGCATCACTTTTGAAGGCCTCTTAAGTTTTAAGGTATCATAAAGTAGGCTTGTTAGAGCAGATCATAAAAGCCATCCTCTGTGACCGCATGATTTGTGATGAGATGTGCTAAAGATGACACGTGGGTGGTTGTCACTCAGTCTAGACATTTTTCCTCCCCATTGTCACCTTGCTTGTTTGTTTAGGTCAAGTGTTTAGATTCTGAATACAAAGAGAGATTCTTATCTTACTACTGAAACAATTAAGTTTTCCCAGTATCTTAGGAAACTAAGCAGATTAAAGAAAAATAAAATCCTGAAACCACATATGTGGCAATTATGCCAAATTTGTTTTTTATTCTTTGTATGATACCAAGGAGGCTGAAACAGGGGGGAATAAGGAAGGAGTGTTATCCATGTCCTGATTCTGACAGGTCCCTTGATCCTATCAGAGGAAGAGAGGAAAGGAGACTCTTAGGAGGCACATAATAAAGGCTGTCAGGGTTAAAGCAACCAACATATTGGCAAGTGGGTAGTTCTGGGTGACTAAAAACCTGTGAGAGGAAAGCAGGGGACTCCCAGTGTGTGAACTCACTGAGGGTCAGCTCTGCACAAGGTGCCCGAGGATTACAGACAGATCCTGAAGTGAGCCTCAGCTGAGGAGGATTCTCACTGTTCAGTGGTTGCAATTCTTTTACAAAGGTGGTGTTTTGCTTTTCAGAGCTATTTCAGGTAAACATTTTATTTTCATCGAGCAATATAGCTGGTGGTGATTGATTTGAAAAGCTGTGTATAGCTTTGGGGTATACACGTCCCCTCCTCTGGGGAGGATGGTAAATGCTGTATCTGCCACTCACAGGGGTTTCAAGAACATGATCACAAGGATTACATGTTAGAAAAATAATATATATGGCCAGGTTCTGGAGAGAGGTGTTCATAGCAAGATTGTAAACTGACAGAGTAAGAAATGAGATCATGGACAGAAGGATGGAAATAGATAACTGAACACTTCTTTTAGTAATTCCTGAATATTGTTTTAGATGTCTGAATGTGGTCTGTCAGTTTTATGCTTTTGGGAGTTTTCTGTAGTTGACTACAAAATATAGTTGAGAGTGAAGCAAGAGGCATTCTCCTGCTGTTGACACTCAGTCCTGTTCTTTGAGTCCAGTCATGCATTTTCTGTATGTTCATGAGTGTTTCACATACGGGGAAAAAAGATGATTTTATGTCCTTTATTGTCTTTATACAATTCCATATGTGTAAGAATTTCCCTGGCAAACTTACAGATTGAAAAAGCTCAATAGTAAGTTCCTAATCAAAAGATTGTCTGCAGAATCCTGCTGTGCCTAAGAGTGATTTCAAAGCAGTCATTTAATAGTGTTTAAAAAGGACATCATAACTGAAATGGGGTAATTCACTTGTATCTACAAAAATGAGAGTTGACCCTATGTTGAGAGAGGGGCAGTAGTTGATAGAATCTTTCTGTGACAAAAATTGTCTCACTTTGGAATGACCAGTCTTGGATGAAAAGTAAGGGTGCAAAATAATATTGCAGTCTTTAGTGTTGGGATTTTTTTATTGTTGTTGTTGATTTTTGCTTGTTCTTGGTTTGTTTTTTTTTAATACTACTAATGTGCTGCATGACCCAAGTAACTGGGATTTTTTGCTTTTTAATAAACCAGGGAATATCATCCTGCAGTCAGAATCATAACACTGATAAAGCACACCCTGTGGTGCAGATAGGGACTTGTGTACAATTCTTGTGTCTCTGCAGATTCAGTTGCTCTTTTTTTCTTGTTTTAGAATAAAGTTTGCATTATGAGGGATTTACACTTATTTCCTGTAGATACAAAGTTAATTTAAGGGAGAAGTTGCTTGTGGTTCCACAGTACACGTTTTAGATAAGGTACTAATTTCTACACCATAAAATTTAGGATAAATATCTGCTTACTGGTGACTCATGCAGGGACTATGAAATATGATAGGGTTCAAAATTTATGGTTCATATTTTGTTTCACAGCTAGGTTGGTTTAGTTTTTCAAAAATCTTGCTTTCATAATTTGATTTCTGGCATCTGATATGCAAGATTTTTCTTAGGGATATGCTTGATTAGGAATATTTTGTGTGGGCTCTGGTAAAAAGAACATTTTCTTGAATCCTTTTTTTCCTGTTTTTCTGTTCCTTTAATCCTTTTCAGCAGAGCTTGAGTACTCATGGAGCAGATGTTTAATGTAGGTATTTAATGTAGTTGTAAAAAGGGCTGAAATCAGGTTTCACAGGTAACTAACTGTAAGTTGAGCACTTGATAATACTGAAATTGTACATAGTAACACTTTTTAGTTTTCTGGCTTACCTTAAGAGGAAAGGGACATTTAGCTCTGGTTTAAGGGAACCCTCCATGATTCATCAATACCTGTTCTCACCAGAACACTGAGAATTTCAGCATTTCATCTGCAAGAAGTGGAAAGAGAATGCTGTTAGCCTGGAACAGGCTGGGTCCCTGGGGGTGTCTGAACCCACAAGGAGGGTTGGGCACCCCAGACTTGGAGGAAGACTGAAGTGACCCCTTTGTTCCTCTGCAAAGAAACTCCTTGGAATGGAGCCTTATCTTCTCACCATGTAAACACAAACAGGCTTCAGCAAAATCCACGCTTCCCATGTGCTGGCTTTTAATTGTAACTGAGCTTGGCACGCCAAGCCATCACTTCAGCTGTTCCTGTGGGAAGCTGCTAAACTTTCTTGAAGAATGGAAGAGTTAGAAAAGAAAATCATAGCCAAACATCCTTTTTCTCAAGGAAAACTGGTGGAATATCATGGAGTAAAGACTCCATTCTGTAATAGCTTTCCTATGTTAAATGGAGGTGTTAGGATGTTTCAGGGCAAGTTTCTTCTTGCTTTCTTTTTTCCTATTCTTTCTTTTTAAGGACTTCTGTTTATTTATGTATTTTTTTGGTACTGTTGACATTTTATAAACTTATTAGCAGTGCCTTAACTGCTCTAGGGAAGCATATTCCACCTCTCCTTTCTAATGGATATGCTCATGTGGGTACTTCCTATATTTTTTAACAGCTACAGTGAAAATGTTCTCCCTTTTTATTTGCCCAGTATAAATCCTTAGCATTATATTTAATGTTCTTTTCATCTTTTTACCCATATCCCCTGTATAATTGACTGCAGTAGTTTCTTAAAAAAAAAAAATAGTTTACAAGAAGTTCTCAGTTTCTTAAATCTTGCATAATATGGTACTGTTGACCTGAGTATTTGAAATATACTTTACCCTTAAAATTTGGATAGGTACTGCTTGAGTAAAAAGAAAAAAATCCTTTTATTGAAGTGTGATGTGATGCATTACAAAACTGCTTCATAGTGCGTGTGCATGTTCCTGTTGGGAAAAGCAAAGTCGTTACCGTGTTCAGAAGATAATTATTCCTTTTGTTGAAAAGTTATTAATGATACCTGGGAGAAGTTGAATCTAGAAGGACTTTTGGGGGGGAGTAGGAGGTTATTTTGTGTTATTGTGAGCATCCTTTAAAACATAATTACAGAATATGACTAAAATATGCTTAGTTTTAATGTTCTTCAACTTAAATTGTTAGATTTAAGTCATAACCTTCAGTTTGTTTCAGGGTTTTTTTGGGGGCTGGAAGAGGAACTGTATTCTTTAATTGTGAAAGACTTAGATTTTGAAGTGATTTTATTTGTCTGAATTGCATGTAAGCATTTAAACAGATTGCATGTTAACAATATATGGTCAATGAGTGTTCTTCTAAGTTCATTTTTCTAATATGGACATCTAAAATAAATCACAGTTTAGAGCATCAAAATTAGAAACTGGCCTCACAGGCATTTTGGTGGGGAGGGGCACCTCATGGGCTTGGATCAGGATGTGCCTATTTACAAATAAAGGTGGTGAGTCTTCGTTGACAGATGAGTGCAAGGGCTTTGTGCCTTTATTATTAGGTGTATGCTGTTCTTATTTCACTTAAGCACAAGAACTTTTGTCAAGTTACAAAAATGAATATGCAAGACAGGCCTTGGAGGGTGATGACATTTAGGGTTGTAATTTATCTGTGGTGCTTGCAGGAAATGAACCTGCACATAAAGTACACTTCGTTCTTATGTCTTAATCTGTTTAGTGCTTATGGTTTTTCAAAGCAGGAGTTGCCTTCTTTTGTTGTTTGGTTTCCACAAATTGTGTATTTTCCATTTTTAAATCTTAGGAAGAAACACTTGAAAAATCACTATCTTGGTGTTACTGCAGCGAATTTTTACTTAAAATGCTTCATTTTTGATGGTTCCTAGTGCTGTGTTCTTAGAGGAAAGCAAAGCCTGTTTGTGTTCTAGTCCGAGGTGGCCTGTTAGCCCAAGGGCAAGAGGAATCAACCAGAATTTTTAGTGAGGAAGAGGGATGCAGGAATAGTGATTTGAGAAATTGGTTGCTAAGTAGAGCTAATATTCTACGGAACAGAGCTGTTCTTAGCACTGGTTTCCAGGTTAGTCTTGGCCATGGCTGTTGAATGAAATGTAAGCTTTTATTTTTTTCTGCTTGCTTTTGTTTCTCAGAATGAAAGGCCATGTGAAATTGATTTCTCTTTGTATGTCCCTCCTCACCAGTTCTTCAGAAATTACAAGGCATCAGGGAGCTTGGTAAATGAGCTACATGATTAAATTTTTAAATCTTACAACAGCTTTGTCCAGGATGAAAATCCCAAAATTTCAAATTATTTCTTTGTTATAGGTTTTTAAAAAAATATTGCTTGATTTACATTTGTAAGATTAATAATAAATATACTTTTGTGTTGACATTTCATAAAACAAAATTATAATCTTAAGGAATGCATTGCCCACAACAGTGTACTTATCATGGCAGTGTTACTTTTATTAAACCATTTATCATTTTAATGTTGTGCATTCTGACTCTTAAGGATTTCTGTCTTTTTCTTCAAAGAAAATGAAACAAAACAAATTGAACATTCATTTTTCTTTCCTACAGCATTATCTGCATACCAGAGGTACTACAGTTTACAATCTGACTACTGGAAGGTCTGTATATGCTCTTTTTTTTTTTTCTTAAATGTGTCACTGTAAATGTTCGAATTTTAAAAGTAGATTCTGCTCAATATAAGTTTGGAGTATGTAACTGCAATTACTTCTTGGCATATTAATTGAGTCTTAATGTAAATGTTCACTTATATGTACAAATCATTATAAATTTCATTGAAAGTAAATCTTCACATCATGTGTTGAAAAGGCAGCTCAATTAAGCTGACAGGTTTAAAATTATTTTTTTTTTACCATCATTATCCATTACTTCAGGGTTTTTTTTAATGCAGCACAGATATTTGGATGTCTGTATGGAGAGAATCAGAACCACTTGAAAGCTGCTGCGCAGGCGTTGGACTGGGAATAGGAAAAATGTTCTCAGGTTGCTTTTTTGTTTCCACAGACACCAAATTGTTTAAAGTCCTTTTCAGTATTTTAAATAACATTCTTGCATCAGATAGGAACAGATCCTGTTAGTGTAGCTGTCTTGTCTGGAAGTAGAGGCATTGTGTCTGTAAGTAGAGGTATCATTACTTCAGATGAATAAAATTCAAAAAGTTCTCACAATGGCATTGTCAGAAATAGTCAGCATTGGTATATTGTCACATGAAATAATTTGAAGCTCCTGATGGAGAGAGAGGTGCAGGAAAGCATGTTATACATTAGGTACTTGTGTGGTCCTAGGCAGCTGTTTTCTTTAAAAGTGGATAAATGCATCTTTCATACAGGGAGGGCTCCTGAAGAGCTCTTGGTACCACACACGGATGGCATTAGAGAAACAGCATTCTGAGTGTTCTCTGCATTTTTATGGACTGTAAGAACGTTCTGAAAAATGCTGTGGCAGCTTCTCCCACTTGGGCACAGGATGGGGAGAAAGGCAGGATAAATTAAGGGTGGAAGAGTGAACTGGAATAAGTGTTTTATAGCAGATAAAGGAGAGCTCCAGTTGGAGGATCCTAGGGAAATTTTTGGTATTGTCTTGTAAAGCCCCAGCTCCAGCAGGAGTTGTGCAAATGCCGTTTTTCACTGAGCCATTTTCGAGTTCAAGGAATTCTTCCAGAAGTAACCCCTGCAGTTCTGAAATTACAACAATAAAAACATTCATCTAGTCTTCTTACGTGCTCTTGGAAGGCTGCTTTAAAGATTGCTGTAAATAAGTGTTGAAATCGATCGATTAATTAAAAATCGATTGTAATAGTTTCTGTTGTTTGTACTCTTTCACATTAAGCATGTCAGATTAGTTTATGACTAGAATTATTTTTTCTGGTTTTTATTCCAATGGCTCATTATTAAAATAAGTGGTAGGTGATTACTAAGTTATTCCCCCTGCATTTTCAGAGAGTTCAGGGTGGCATGTAAATGGTTATATTATTTCTATAGGTGTAGGTTGTTTTCAGTGTGGCTCAGAATATTATCTGCAGTTAAAACAAATGTTTTGCAGTTTCATCTCAAGCACTGATGGCAGTAAAATTTCTGTTGGTGTGCAATGTGTGATACTTTAACACACCTGTTTCTTGTATACATCTCCAGAATTTTGCCATGCAGAGATTATTTCAGACCATTCCAGTTGCAAACATGAGGGCATTGTTTGCAGCTGACAGAAAAGCATTTTGACTTCTAGAAATTAAAAATCCAACACAACAACAAAAAGAAAAAAATCCAGTAATTTTTCTCCAGGTTGACCTCCCCTGGGATGGATCTCATTGTGAGCTTCCTTAAAAATGTGTAGTCCACAGTGGTTCTTTTCCTATAGTCTTAGGAGATTTTATTAATTTTGATATTCATGAAAAAGAGCCTGAAAGAGTCCAAACCTATTTTTCAGCTAATAACTTTTTTTACTGAAAGTGGTAAAATTCACAGGTGAATTATATTTCATCTTATATTGGATGATGAAGCTATTCAGGAGTTGGCAGTGGGAAGCTGCCTGGATTGGGTCTAGAGAAAGATCTTCCACTCCTCCCTCCAACTGAGAGGATTTATTGTTTCTCGTCATCCGTAATGCATTGTATCTGTAAGAAACCATTTAGTCAAGAATAGTGAGTTTATGGTGTATTTTTGGCCACACTTTATGCTGTTTTGTTCTGCTTTGTAATTTATTTTTTTTCGAAAGAGATACAGATGGCAAAAAAACCAGTCATATTTCCTTATTTTACTGTTGTGGAATTTTTTTAAAGATTTTTTTATTTTAATTTTTTTTTAGTTTTTACAGGTCTGGATGTCATCAGTTAAGTTGTTGGAATTTGTGATGGTAAAGAAAGGAAGAGAGAGAAGGGTGTGAAGGAAGGGTGGTTATTTGTGAGCTGTGAGGGGAGCTGTGTGAGAGATCTGGGAAACTGGAGAGTGCTGAATCACATGAAGGTTATTATATAAGGCAGGTCTGAAATCAGACAGGAACAGCCTTATAAACTTGGGCAGTGTATCTGAAATTACAAACTGTTGTGCAGTGCAAATTTATGTGGTTGAAATAGGTGTCCTCTATGTGTTTTGTTTTTTAAATAGAGAACTTAACAGAAGAATTGTGAGAGTTTTCAGATTGCTTTGGGGGTAGTTTGGCCTCCTTTTATAAAGTATTTTTACTCTCTGCTACTTTGGATTTTTAGAGTTGCATGGGGTCGGTAATTGAGCATCATTTTCATGCATTGTTCATTTCATGATATTCAGTCTATTTCCTTTCATGAAAAAAGCATTTTACTTTTTTTTTTCCCCATAGATTTTTCTGATGGTCTGAATTTTCATAGATTTTTCTGATGGTCTGGTCTGAAACAACCAGGTTGTTCCTGTCAGAATTTGATGCATGGGTTGTTTTGTTGCTATTACAGTAAGCATTGTGTTGATCCTATGGAACAAAAAGAGAAGGAAAAAACACTTTAGAAAATACCTTCTGGGTATATACTCTAGTGACAGGAGTGAAGGTGAAAGGTCAGGAAGATGCTGTATTTTGCCATTTATCAGATCAATACTCCCTCAGTGCTGATGAGATATTATTTCCTTTCAAAGAGCTACTTGTATGGATAGTTTTGAAGGTGTTGGGTTGCATTATGCCACATATTCTTGAATAGACCATTTTTTGCTGTAATCTTTGGGTTCTCACAGATCAGTGTAAAATGTCCTGCAACATAACTGAGTTTCTGCAATTTTTGACTACAAAGGCACTGTGGTACATTACCTCTGCATTAAAAAAAAAAAAAAAAATTGACTTGAAATGTTGTGAAGTAAATATCTCAACTTGGATAAAAGCTGATCTAACTTTCATTCTTGCATTCAAGTAGTTCTCTCAATGTTTCTTCTTATGTGCTTATGCTAAAATAAATCTCCCTTCTGTGCAATGTACTTCATTCTGATTTCTTTTTAAAACTCCCCTGTGTCAACATGTTGGGGGAGGTGAGGAGGACTGTGGGGGATGAACGGATGCAAAGGGCAGTTCAGGAGAGGGAGACAACAGCTAGAACTGCAGTTTGTAGATGTTGATGCTCCTGGGAAAATAAAGATATCAAGTGTAAATGTCTGCCATGATTATCAGTTTTGACATATTCTGAGGAGGCAGGATTAGAAACTCAGAAAGGAGTAAGATATTCCTGATTTTATCCAAACATGATGGCAGATATCTGGCACCTGTAGGAAGTTATTTTAATCATCTCGTGGTTGTATTATAATGGACTTAATCATACTGAACTCTTTTATGTAATACCTTAATTTGGGTAGGGCTGTCCTACAGAAATTCCATTGCATGAGTGAGTTGAATGTAAGTGTATAAAACATCTGGATCTGTTGCACTGACATAGTTGTCCAGGGCAAGGGAGACTAGAAACCCTGTTCCACAGATTTGGGGCTGCAAGAGGTGTCAGTGCTCCCTAGAGTGATCCTGGGAGAGTTCCTGAGAGAAGAGCCTGGTTATCCAGTGTTTAGATTAGATCTCTGCTTAGGCATGACACTGCTGCTGCAGCCCTTGTGTGGTTTGATAATCTTGATTAAAGAGTATTTGTGGCCTTTGCAGGTAGGTGAATGTTATGTATTGTCAGTTAGGAATTGTGTGCCTGCAGTGGTAGCAACACAGAGATTGAATAAGTAAAACCTTTTGGTACAGTTATGTTAGATAGCAGCAAACTCCTTTAGGATGATTCTCTGAAGTGTTTCCATGAGCATCTGTTGGGGACATCTCATTTTAGGGGAATGAACATGAAGGTTTTTAGACACAGTTAAATCCAGGGGATTGTGGACAGGTTATGAAGAACATGAGGACAGCACTGCTGAAGTCCATTACTCTGTGTTAATTCATCAGAGTAGCATCCTGCTGGGTTAAGTTTTTTTTATTACAAATTGTGTTTTATCAGAGTAACAGAGGGTGCACGGGTACTTAAACATTTCCATTTATATGTGAATAAATTGAAGGATTGCCAAGGCACAGCATTTAGAAATGCAGCTTAAAATGGTGGACGTTACTGTGAAAATGAGTTCTTTCTTTGTCATGGGAGACTCTACTTTGGAATAGGATGCTAGAACTTAGAGTGAGGATGCCTGAGAAAGAAAAGAAACCTTGATTTATTCTTCTACACTCAACTGTAGTGTCTCTTTATTGAGCAGTACTTGGAGTGGATCAGTCAGAAAGTCTGAATGTTCCTTGAAATGTTTAAGGAACACTTAATTAGTGAGTTACATCCTCCAACATAAATTCAGATATAGAATTCTTGTTAGCTGTTGACTTTTGCTGGAAAGTTGCCTAGGAGGAAAGTAAATCTGTCAAGCACTCGTTATGATTTTATGAAAATGGCCTTAATCACCTTCCTTTTTAATAAAGTTTTCATTTATGTGGACAGGGTAAAAACATCAAAGAGCTTTGGTAAACCCCAGGAAGGGTTTTCAAAGACCTACTTCAGTGTTACAGTGGATTTTAAGAGCAACTGAATGCAAATGTGGTGCAAACTGCATTTACAGTTGCAGGGCTGTACTGCAGAATACTGAATAGTTTGGTTAAGAGAAATAGATAAATTCAAGAGAGGGAAGTAAATCCCATAATTTTCCAGCAAGGTAAGTAAAAGGTGTTACTTTAGTTCTGGAAAGCTCTTGATTGGTGTTCCCTGCCTGTGTTTACTGGACAGTAGAACGAATTACTGTTTATAAAGTTTTACCTTTTTTCACATTTATTTCTTAAACAAATTATTCTTGAAAATAAAATTTTGGCTGTATGTATGCAAATGGGAGAATTTCCCCTCACTTTTTTCAGGTAGTTTTTTTTAAAACAGAGGAGAATCCAAAATCGTACAGAGAAAAAACCCAAAAACCAAACCAGAAAAACAAACAAAAAACCAAACTAAAATCCACCAAAAACCCCCAGACAAAATCCCCTGACCTGAAATTCTCTTCAGAAAGCCAAATGCCAAAGGAAAATTAAGTTGTGTATGTGGGTGCTAATCATGGAAGAGGGATGTGATCTCAGTCTGTGCTGTTGATGGTTTGTTGCAGAAAGCAATTTTATAACACTCCTTTTTATGTTGATCTGAAGTGTGTTTGAGTGCCAGGTAATACTTTAAAATGCTGTTCTATAATTAGAACGATGTAGAAATTTCTCAAGCTTATGGCTAAAACTCTTGTAATTAGTAGCAAGGCTTTTTTGTTCCAAAGAGCTAAAGTAACTAAAGACCACGGATGTTAGTTTTCAAATGTTACCTGTTGCTTGTTCTAATTGTTTTATGCAGCTTTTCTTCATCCATTTACTTTTTTTCTGTTTTGTTTGGTGAAATGGCTTTTTTTTGGTATGTCTTCTTAATGCTATAAAATAGGAAAATAATTTAAAAACCATTATTATTTAATTATAAGTTTTGCTGTCTCTTTCTCTCCAGACTGAAAGTCTGTTTCTCCCTTTATAAACAGTTGGACAAAAAGCAATTACTAGACATACTGATAACAGCAAATAAGGGAACATTTTGCACCTTGGAGATCTGTTATAAGACAGCAATTTTCCACTTCATTGACTCACAACTGTTTTATTTTCTGCAGTAAACTCAAAAAACCAAGTAGTTTTTTGAACAGAATTCATCAAAAATGTCGTTATTTTTTAATTAGATATAAATGCTTGGATTAATTGAAACAGTGCAATGGTATAGGATCAGTAGAAATTGCTGGAGCAGACACCCTCCTGGAACAAAAGTTGGAGAAGTAGGATGATTTGTGAACACTGCTTTTTATTCCAGCCCTTAGGTTTTTGAAACTTTTTTTTAAAAGAGAATGGATATTCCGTATAAAGAGATAAATTTCCCCTTAAGGGTCCTCAAGGAACAACATTTTAAAATGGCACAAAAAGCCTTTAATATAAATTATTGCCCTATAGCAATAACGGGGTACCTACAGGAAAAGCAAAAAGAAACAATCCCTTTGATCAGAGGACACTAAATTAGTGAAATATTGAGAAGAATTGATCAGGAAAGCAAGTGTCAGAAACTCTCACTGAAGGTGAGGTTTGCTGATGAAGACACTGCAAAAGGAACTGGGAGGTACAGTAGTGACCTAAAGATGGGTACAGTCAAAACCTGCAATTCAGGATGTATTTGCAAATCAAAATGATATGGTAGGAATAGGATAAACAGAAAGAGGAAATGGAGAATCAGAAAGTGAAAAATAAAATCAGGAATTAAATAACTATTCAATGTCTCTGTGAAGCATGGAGATACTAATAATACCTTCTATATGCTCTTCTGCCTGACAGTATAATAGTTGGCAGTGATGCACATGGGATTCTGTACCACCCCTCACTTCTGACTAAAACAAGTTTTTCGATTTCAGTCCTTTCACTTGAAGGATTTTGATGAAGACATTCTGGTTATGTTCTGAGAAGGTATAAAATACAACTGAAAAATAATACTTTCAAGACCTCTGCTGTAGACTGAGAGGAGACAAGCACGATGATATTATGTGTTATGGAACAGCAAATGAAAAATAGAGATAATTTTGTCCTAATTTTTAGATACTTATGAGAGTGGCTCATCATAATAGAGATAAAAAGCATTTTTATGGGATTTAATGGGGATAAGCATTTTCAGGAGACTGATGTGGAAAGCAGTCTGGAAATAGTCTGAGTCTGATACTGTGTGATAATACAGGATGGGAAGTGATCATGTCCGTAAAAAGAAAAGAAGAAAAAGGGAGGGAGAAGGTTGAGGAGAGAAAAATCTGTAAGGCCAAGCGAGATTGAACAAATAAGATGAGGAAGAGGAAAATGTGTCTGGAAGGAAGAATGGCAGAATGTGGGGGAAGGAAAATTCTGGCCTTGCTGAGAATTAGAATGAAAAGAAAATGAGAAAAGAAATCACAAACTTTTAGGCTAAGAGCATATGGGGAGAAGGGAGGAAGGTATATATAGAATAATACCAGAGTGGATTGTGGGAGATCTGAACTGAGACTTTTGCCAGCTTTCTCCCTGACAGCAACCTCTGTGTCATAAATTCACCAGGCATGGTGGGAGAGATTACAAATAAAAAAGGCAAAAATAAAAGAAATCCAAGGAAGACACTTAACTGTTCGAGTGAGGAGCACAGTGTCATTCTCCATCAAAGGAGGTGATGGAAGAATAAGAAGGTAAGAGTGTGAAGCACTGAGGATCACTCAGGGAGCTAGACCAGCAGATAATAAAAATTAGGAATGTTTAGAGTGGAGGAAATGACAGAAGCAGGGCTACAACTGGTAAAAATGAGCTTTGTGCCCTGACCTTGCTGGAGAGCCCCTGGCAAGGGGAAGAGTGAGTTAAGATGACCAAAACTCCACTGTTAGTAATTAAACAACAAAGATTTTTTATGTATGTAGCTGTTGCTGCAGATGGTGATAACTGAACAATTTACTGTCACAAAATAAAGGGGTTTACAGTAATTAAGGATCTAGCAAGTGCACAAAGTCTTCTACTGCAATGCTGATGAAAAATAGAAGAGGGCATATTTGCCATAATAATTAGGTTTTGGGGGTGCAGTGGATGGGAGCAGTTCTGGCCAAAACTTCACTTTGATCCCGAGATGTACTGACAAAACAAAGAGTGGGAAAAATAAAATGCAGATATAGCATAAGCATAATAACAGATTTTTAAAGGTTATTAATACATTTAGATCACGACTTTGTCCCTTTAGTATGTCACAGTGGATGGAAATTGCATTTAAGAAGTTATTGGAAAAGATAGAGAAGTTGTTAAAAGAAGAAGACCCAAGAGAAATCTGGAGTATGAAGACTGCTAAATGAAGGGCTAAATTTGTGAATTGTGCACCATATAATCACTTTTCTCTGTTGAAATGCTTTGTAGCTTTGGTAACACTGTAAATGGGGTTATTTCAGCATCCCATAGGTGTGATCAGTTAGTGTGATTAATCTGTGATGTGAAAAAATGGGGATTTTTAAATGTAAACTGTGTTTATTAAGACTGGGATTATGTCTCTTAAGGGTAAAAGAATTAGGTGTATGCCTTCAAAACACTTCAGAGAAATTTATTAATAAATAAAGGGAAATTCTGGAATGCTGGAAAGGTATCGAGATTGTGTTGCCAATAACACTTAGTTGTCTGTAAAATGCACAAAAATAAAGCAAATTAATATTGTATTTAGGTTTCAGAAAAAGATGTTTTAATATTGCATGCTAAAAATAAATGTAGTTTTTTGGAAGTCAGTAAAGCAGATAAGTTGAAAGAAGTATACTTTTTAAAAAATAAAACATGTTATTAAATTAATGCCAGCAAGAAAGATTACGAAGAAAATGTGTTGTTATTTCATGCTGTTTAATTAGAGTAAAGCAGAACTGATTTCTAGTTTAGAAAAGAACATACATTTACCCAGACAGTTCTTAAGGAGTAATAAATCTTAAGAGTTACAGGTTGGGGTTTTGTATATTCTGGGGGAGAAGTGGGTGTGTGTGTGTCTGAAATTCAGTCCCTCTGCCAGCTAAAACACAGAGAATTCTTAGGTAGTCTCATCAAAACGTGGTAATTGTTAATGCAGACAAATAATGCAGCATGTCCAATTTTGTGTACAGGAAAACTGTACAAGGATGTAATAATTAACTCTGACTAGATGAATTATGTAATGAAATTATGACAGGAGGGTGTCTTCCCTCTTCTGGAAAGGAATCAAGATGAGGTGTAAAATCTTAAAAAGAATAAGACTGGCAAATCTAATTAATAAATTTTGACATGTTGTCTTTGACCTCATGATCAATTTGATAAATTAGGTTTTTTTAATGTCTCTTTCTATTAACTGTCATCACATCAAAACAAAGGAATCCCCCTCTGCACATAAACTCAGTGCACCTGTTTGGGTCCCGGAAAGCTTGAGATATTTTTAGGGAGCATTTGTGTTGCTCTGTGATTAGAAATATTTTGCATTTGCCCTAAATTAGAACAAAAGATATTATTTCAATGTGTGCAGGTCTATTTTTATTTTTTTTTTTAGTGTGCATTCATTCATTAAGCTACTCATCCCTTTTAATCAATGGGTGTATAAGAACTCAGAACTCTGACAAATCTGTAATATACTGAAAATGTTAAGAGGAAATAATGTGCTCTGGGGAGAAATTTCCTGGGGTCAGGAGGAGGAGGAGACAAGACAATCTCAGAGGAAACACTCCCTGCTCATCCTGGAAATGGCATTTGTTTCCAGACAATGTTCATTACGTTTTCTAATGGGGACTTCACCCTGGAAATTCAGCAGGAATGCTCCCCTTGTCCCTCTGTGTGTGTGATCTTTGTCTAGAAGCCCAAACACTCTGGCTGGAAGTAACACGAGTTTCATCAGGATTGATGGAAAAGTCTCTTCAGAAAAGCTTTTTATTCACGTTGAATTCTCCTGCTGCAGAAGTTTCCTTTGTACAGAATAAAAACTGTCATCATTCATGTGCTAGTATTTAGATTAATAGCACACTTCCCTTCTTCAGTCCCTGGGATGAGGTTCAGGATGCTGAAATATTAGATGTGCTGAAGTGTGGCAGTGGAGAAGCTCATCCATTCAGAATGCTCGGAGAGAGGTGATTTGAGTAGAACATTCTGACTCGAACAGGGGACACATCTCCAGCAGGCAGGAATAATACTTGAATGTTGATAACGTCCAGTGACCAAATGTCTCTTTTTCTAGCAATAAACAATTATTTTGGAAATGCTTGTGATGCTTTTTCAAAAACCTGTTGTTTGCAGAAGCCACAGTAATGGCATGGTGACTTGGTGCTCTGTACCATTGCTCATTCCTTGCATGGAAGAGGTTAAAACCAAACACATCACCCTGGTTTTCATATTTCTAGTTTGTAGATTCCTGTTTGATACAGTGTCTCATTAATGAATGGCTTTTCTTCAGAAATGAATCTTCTACATTTTAAGGTCCATTCTTTAAAAAGAGGAAACACTTGCTGAGTTTTAGAAACAAAGAATTGGTTTATTTTGCAAATTCTGTGGTTTTGAATTTGCTCTCTCCGGAACTGACATCTCAGTTCTGGTTTTTTAAATACTCTTTCAAGTATATACCTAATTAAAGTATTGAGCTGCATCCTTTCCTCCTTTTCTGAAGGATGCAGATTCAGCCTCTTCCATGTGGTGGGTGTGGGTGGGAGAGGAGTGGTGGAAGTGTGAGTGGATCTAATGCAAATAGATGGAGAAGGCAGCAGGTGGGAAGATTGGGAGACAAAGAGATTGGGGTCTCTTTACTTAAAAGAGTCTGTGAGTAGCCTGTGTGAGGTAAATAAGTTCATGCTTTGAAGAAAAGGCAGACAGTTGAAAATGGTTTTAAATTAGTGTTTAAGTGTGATTGGACTCTGAAATAAATGTACCTATTTTTCCTTTTTTCCTCATTCAGTTTTTCTTCTTGGATTAAGTTTTACTTAGTGTTTTTCTTATTGAAGCATTGATTTAGACTCTTTTTTTCAGAATTCTTAGGGTCATCAGAAAAACAGCAATAAAGCTGTATTAGCAGACACCATTACTACACTGATGCTGTTTAACATGTTTTCCAAAAATACTTCAGGTCTTGTTTTTCTCTCCTCCCAAAGAATATTTGGTTCCATTTCATTTATTCACCTACTGGACTCTTGATTATTGGGATCAGGCACAGATCCGTTTCCAGGTATCCTAATAATCTAATCAGAACTTCATGAACTTTTTCTGAAAACAAGCTGAAAAATCTGATTCCAATCCTGCTAACCCCTGAGGAAAGGGAAATGGGTTTCAGTCATACCTGCAGTTTAGAAAGGAAAGAGGATGATAAGCTGATTATCATTCTGAAATATTTTCATTAAAGCTAAAGGATGAAAACCCATAGAGGTGACACAGAAGGGGGAATGTCTTTACACAAGGCCGGTGCTGTTGATATTTTCTGTGTTTTCTGTTCTGTTGCCCACTGCTGCAGGAAATTCATGCCTGCTGCATCTTCCAGAAGGTTTTGTATCACTGGTTGCATGGAAAGTTGCATTAGTTTTGCAGAATGCTGCAGACTCACAGTGTTTTAATTGTTTCAAAAGGCAGCTGAACAAATTCAGGGAAGAAAAATCCATTAAAAGCAATTAAATATGAAGACGTTTTGTCTGGCTTTAGAAACCTTTGAACCACAAATCACTGGAGGTTGGAAGGGTATTCTTGTGAGGGAGAGACTTTAAATAATGATAGAAAAATTAATCAAGTTACACTTAAATGTAACTACAACAGCAACATTTTAAAAGTTCAGTGTTACTTCCGAATTATACGATAGCCTGTCCCCTCCCTGCAGGATGACCTACTGGGAGTTGTGTTTCCATTCAGTGATGGAGTCACCACCTTTTGGACAAGAAGGATGATTTTCTGATTAAATGCAATCATTGCATGTTGTCTGGAGCAGAATTACTCTGTGAAGCTAGAGAAGAACTCAAGAATTTCAGTACATTATATCTCTTATCTACCCCTGAAATCCATAAAAATACAGTAATATAAATGAAATCATCCATCTAGTTCATAATGGAGCATAATAATCCTGTCTCAATTCTAGTTTTGATCTCAAAATCTGGGCAAACAGAGCCCTCTGTCTGAATCACATAAGAAAAGCTTGTCTTGAAGGCACTTCCATTTCACTCAGGATGAGTGAGATTCAGGGGAATATCAGCTTTTTCTCTCCTAAACTTTCTTCCCTGTGCATTGTTGTCAGACAGATTCCTTGGGAGTCTCTCCTGGATCACCATGGCTGTAATGCTGTCTTTTATAGAGAGAGAACCTGGAGGTGCTGCTTTTGCTGGGGATTTTTCCTGACCTGGGCTTTCATTAAAGAGCAAACAGAAGCAAACAGATGATGAATGTCACTTGTGAGTTCAAGACAAACCCAGATGGGTGCTGTCACAGGAAGGCAACTTGTCTTGAACTGAGAATAAATATTAAGTGCTGATTGGAAAAACAGTACACAATAAAAGTGGCTCTAAAGGGACACAACTGATATTTTTGGAATTTTTAAAAAATTCTGCTGTTCAATGATTTCCCTAATTCTAGTGTTTTGCTAGACATGTAACTCTTAATTCCTGTGGCATCTTTCTGTGTTCCCTGTTAACTAACCTCTGTGAACCTTGATTTTTTTATTTTCCTCTGGAATTCTGGTTGTGTATTCTTAGTCTCACAGCCTGTACATACAAACTGGGAGATCTGTGTGTTTTGAGATGTTTTGGTGATTGAATTTCAGGAGCAAGTGCCAGGGCTAGGACTTTGTTACGTGTGTGGAACACAGGGAATCACTGAAGTATTGGAGCAGTGTCTTGAAGCACTGATTTTTTTCCATGGTGACTCATTGCTCTGGCTGTGAAAAGAAGGTGGTCGATGGTTTTGTAATTATTGGGAAGAATGTCCCAAACAATCTGCCATGTCGACAAGGGATTACTCTGTCTTAGGTGGAGAAAAATTTCCTGTCTGTGTTGTGTCAGTCAAGTGTGAGATGAAAAACAATTCATTGGTCTGGGCTATCAAACCCAGCTAAATCCAGAAGCATTCATTTTCTCCTCAGGCACTTTGGTAGATTTGACTTCTAGAAACAGAGAATGAAGGGTGGGGTGGCTGTGTGTAAGAAAGGGATGGATCTCAGAAAGCCAGGTTAAGCAAAATCCTTGATACAGAAACTCCCACTTGAATTAAATGCAGGTAAATAAGGACTGAAACAGGTTGTTAGCCTAGGATTTCTCTTTGTTTACTGAAAAGGACCTGAATTTTAGGCCTGAGAAGTATTTGGAGGCCAGACACATAGTGAAGGCACTAAACAGGTTTAGAAGTCCTTGACAGACATAGTGAATTACTAAGAGAAACTGAGAAGTAAAATATGGTAGAATTAGATAAGTAATTACAATGTTAAACAATTAAATATGACCAGGACTGCCTGAAGCCCATGCTAAAGTGGATTTGTTTAAGAACAGGATCAAATGTAGTACTGAAAACATGTCAAAAAGAGAGAAGTAGCACAAAACTTCTTATCCTAAATGCTTCTGCAAGACATCAAGCACAAATTGGACCTTCCAGAAAATGAATTTGTATTCTCCTCTTTGCCCTGATATTGATCATGAAGAGACCTTTTTAGGCTCCCTGCCTGCCGTGTTCCCTGTCTAGCAGAGCAGGCATTCTATGGCTGTGGTTTATCTCTCAAGGAGTAAAATTTTTACGTTTTACATTGGGAGCTCTTCCTAGCAGAGCACTACTTGGATACCCTTAATTCCCATAATCTTCCTCGTTCTCCTGTAGATTTAAGAGACAGGTTTTTTTCTTTTGTTAAGCAAAGTACTGTGAAGAGATTGATAATTTCAGGGTAGGATGATTATCCCTCCCCATTTTGAGATCTGCTAAGTGACCACAAATTGACAATCCCAGGTTTATGAAGCTGCTCACATCACTGTCTTCCTGCCCTGGAACTGTCTTTCTGTGGGTGTGATTTACTTCATCTTTGATATCTGCAATTAAGGAATGGTCTGAAATTGCATGGTAATAGACAACTGGACTTTAAAGAAAGTGTGAGAAAGCTGTAAAGTATTTTTTAAAAATGTTTCTAAATAAGAAGGTAGATTCAGATTACATTGTAGAGTAATAACATATTCAGAAAAGATGGGAAAGAAAAACCCCACATTTTTGATCTAAGAAAATGAATGTAAATTGGTGTATATTAGTGTCATGGAAAAGTTGTAAATGTGGGGCTGGTATAATGATTTAATGATTTTAATGTTTGGAAGTGAAAGTGAATATTTATATTCTAAAGGAGAAGATAAATTTTGTGTTTTAAATGATAAAAATTTAAAGTACAGAAGAAGATTTTGGAGAATTATGATAACAAGTGGAGTTTCATATGGCATGTTGGTATTTTTAAACAGCAGTATTTAAAAGTATTTGTATCCACCATCTCACAGCTCATGGTCTTGAGGGAACTGGCCTGAGTATCAGAAAAAGTAAAGTATGAAGAAAAAGTTAGAAGCCCAAACAGTATTTGCTTTAATAAAGAACAATATAGAAGCCTGTACTGGAAAGGATGGTCTTACATAAAGGATAAGTATAGTTCAGTGTGACATTTTGCTAGAATCCAGTCATCCTCCTCTCTAAAGCAGAACAGCAGAACGAAATTCCAGATAAATCACAAAATCATATCCAAGAACTGTGTGCAGAGGAGACAGACAGGAGGGAGGCTGAATCTACACCTGCCACGCAGACAGATTAGAAAGGGAATCTGCTGACTCTTGCAAGAGTTAGGGGGTGTCCACTCACACTGAGGAGCAGCAATTATAACGTAAAATTAATTTGTGGAACTCAGCTTAGCAAGGTGTCTCTAAATAAGAGCTCTCTAGAGTCTTGTGAAAATACTTTGAATTGCCAGGGGAGGAGAAAATCCCTGTGTGAGGGCATTGGTTAATTTGTCCTCTTCTGGTCCTCTTGTCCCTCCTCCTTCAGGCTGCCAGCTGAGTTAAGGAATAAACTGCCCCAGAGGAAAAGATTTTAAAGCTACCAGCTTTCTTACCTAGCACGGTGAGGTAGTAAGTCAGAAATGAAGAAATGCTAGTGGATTTAAAAATGGTTCAGTTCCTGATCCAGGACAGCCGTGATGTTTCCATTTGCAGTTTTTCAGAGTTAATTTTTCAGAAATTAAACTGTTGACAGAAGTAATTAAGTAAAATCAGGTACAGCAGCAGTGATGCAATGGTAAGAAGAGGAGGGATTAGTGAGGGAGGAAAGCAACCAGAGCTCTGGAGCAGATACGAGCAAAGAGCTGCAGTGTGGAACAAGCAGAGATGGGGAGGGCAAAAGAAGTGTCCTGTCATTTGGCTTGTTCGTATTTTTTCTTGGTTTGTTTTGCCTTTAGAAACTGATGACTCTTAAACTCACTAGTCTATATGTTCACAGAGTGGGCTGAAAATTTACTGAGGTACAGTTTTCTGTTAAGAAATGATGATTTGATGGAATTGAAATGCTCTGTGGGAATGGTTGGTGGGCTGCCCAGCTGCTTTGCTCTGCTCTTGGCTGCTGGCCATCCAGTCTGCTCCCCCAGCTGCCTGTCATGTGGGCCTGCTGCCTTGGCTCTTGTATCCCATTTTAAGTATTTGTACATTCTAACAAATAAAACAGCAAATCACCAATTAGAACACCAATTAGCCATCACTACTTAACCAACTACAGTCTTAATTGGACAATCATTTTCAGTAATAATTGATTGATCCCTAACTAGCAACCATTAATCAATGATCTTGCATTTCAGTACTTACAACAAACCTTTAAAAAATGGACATATTCGTGTTTAAATTTTTGATAAATTTGTAAGAATACGTAAAATATATACCCCAAAACATGCTATCTGATAACACTTTCATTTTTAAGATGTTACTGATTAATGTAAAAATAAAGTCAAAATCAGAATAGCTAGTGAGTTTTTTTTCTAAAGCTGATACTCGGAATTTTATTCCAAATGTGGGATTTTGTTCAGTTTGCAGTTTACAGAACAAACTGTTTTTATGCTGGAGCTAATGAAGCCTGGGCAATGATGAGCTGGTGTCTGTTGTCCTTTCACACCTCCTGTCTTTCCTTCTCCCACTTAAGCACACACAAACTGAAATTCCTCTAGTTTTCCTAGTGAAGCATCCTGAAAGACATCTTGTTTCCTGTGGCATCTCTGAGCAGGAAAAGCACATGCTTGATTTAAAGCTGTGCTAATGGGCTAAGTGTCTCTTCCCACAGAGGAGAGAGTAACTCAGCTCTGTGTGCTTTCTCCAAGTAGGCCTGGTTTGGGGGCTCCTTTTCCTACCCAACAGGCATTTTCAGTGACATTCCTCCAGTTTTTCATCTGTGAGAAGTCTTGCTTTCTCTAAAACTCATTGGAAGGCAGCTAACAGGTTCAAGAGTTACTCGGCTGGAAAGAACAACATAAAAGCAGCAACAACATTCTTAGGGGACTTGGTTAAAAATTAACCTTTGAATTTTTCCATTAAGCAGAGTTACAGATTCACCTGGGTTTTTGTTACTGCCCAGCACAATGTGGCTTAAGATTCGAGGGGAACAACCAGTGAGAGTTTTTTCATTTAATTTTTGTGATTATTTTCCTTTGGTTTTTGCTGGTCTGTTTGTGTGTACTTGAATCTCTTTATAGTCACTCATGCCTTAGTATATTCAGCTTGTCCACTTCCATTTTCTGTGGAGTGCCTGAGGTAGAGCAGCTGTGTAATTAATGATAGTAAGGCTTTTTTCCAACACTAGTGATTCTCCAGCAGTGAGAAACTGACAGGGAAATAATGGGGCTACTTGTCAACACAGTGGGATTCCTATCTCTGCTGGAACGGGTTGGAAAAATGGTGAATCAAGGACAGAAAATTCCATACTAGCAGTTCTACTTCATAAAATGTTTTGAAGATGATGGATGTAAATGATGATGATCACTTGCCATATGAAAGAGAATAAAACATTTCAATAAACTGTCCAGATGTCATAGTCCAAAAAAGATGTTTCAGTAATGTTTGTGTATACACATGAACCAGCAGTAATTTCTGTACTTAGAAAAAATTTGTGAGGAGATCTAATACTCTGTGAGCTGAGTATATCTAGATGAGAAAGAGGAAGGTAAATCCTTTAATAAGTGTGAAATAAGAGAAGTACTCATCAAAGAAAAGCAGAGGTTGAGAAGACCTGCCCAGTGGTTAATTTGCTTGTGCTGATCAGTATTTGGGCTCTACCTCAAGCGTATTGGCAAAACAAGGAAGTGCCTACAGGACACCATGATGAGGGAATCTCTTTTTCTGTCCATGTCATACGTTTGTTTTCAAGAACAGTTCATCCTGACTTGAAGGAAGTTGGGTAAAAAGGAATCATGCATGGATGAACAAGGTGCTCCTGACAAAACTCAGGCATTAAAAGGAAGCATGCAGGAGGCAGAAGCAAGGGTAGATGACGCTGGAGGAATACAGAGATACCATCCAAGCATCCAGGAATCACATAAGGAAAGGCAAAGTTGGAGTTGATTTTGGTGAGGGATGTGAAGGGCAACAAGAAAGCTTCTGCAAGTGTATCAGCAGCAAAAGGAAGATGAAAGAATACGTAAGTCTGCTGCTAAATAAGGCAAATGAGAAAGGATATGGAAAACACTGAGGTACTTAATAGAGCCTTCTTCACCTTGGTCTGTACTGGTAGGACTCATCTTCAGGATTCCAAGGCCCTTGAGACCAGTGGGCAAGTCTGGACCCAGGAAGACTTGCTCTCAATAGACTTGGATCAAGTTTGGGAGCATTAAAACAATACATATGTACAAGTCCATGGGACCTGATGGGATACAGCAGTGAGTGCTGAGGAGGCTCATCTCTGTCACTGTGAGACCACTCTCAATTATCCTAGGAAGGTCATGCTGATGGAGAAGGTTCCTGAGGCCTGGAAGAAAGCAAATGACACCCCAGCTCTTAATGACAAGAAGGAGGAACCAGGGAGCTACTGGCCAGTCACCTTCACCTCCATCCTTGCAAAGGTGATAGAGCAAATTATCCTGGAAACTGTTTCCAGCACATTCAGGGCAGGCAAGTCACTGGAAGTAATCACCACAAATTTATGAAGGAGAAATAATGCTCGATGAACCTGATAGGTGTTTGCAACACAATGAGTAACCTGGTGGAGGGGATGAGAGCCACAGATACTGTTTGTATTTACTCTAGTAAGGCTTTCCACACTGTCTCCCATAACATGCTCACAGACAAACTGATGAAATACAGGCTAAATAAGTGGTCAGTGTGGTAGATTGAAAGCTGGCTCAGAGGATTGTGATCAGCATCTGTCATGGTCAAATCCCAGATGGCAACTTTAGTACCACACAGCCACTTGCTCACTACCTCCTTTCCCCCTGGGTAGGACGGGAAGAAGAATCAGGGTGAAAAAACGAAGGGTAAAACCATTTGGGCTGAGATAAGAACAGTTTATTTAAAGTGAAACAAATTAAAACACAGTAATACTAATGGTAATATTAACAATAATAACGATTTTAACAAAAAGGAGAGAGAGAGAAAGGAAAAACCCAAGATAAACAAGCACTGAACAATACAGTTGCTTGCCACCCACTGAGCAGTCTCTGACTGGCCCCTTCTGGCAACTCCTCTGTGTTTGTATACTGGACATGACTTTGTATGGTGTGGGATATCCCTTTGCCTAGTTTGGATCAGCTGTCCCAAGCCTTCTGCCTCCCTGAGATACAGAAAAGTCGTGATTTAGGGTAAGCATCCCTCAGTAACAACTAAAACATCTGTGTTTACATTATTCCCATCCTACATCCAAAGCACAGCACTGTGCCAGCTACTAAGAAGAAAATGAACTCTGTTCCAGCCAAAACCAGGACATACTACAAAGTCCAGCTGGAGGCCAGGGTTGAGAGTGGGGCCAGTGCTCTTTAGCACCTTGGGTTAATGACCTGTGTTGCAGGGTAGAGGGTTACAGAGAGTACCAAACTGGGAGAGATGACACAGTTGTGCTGCTGCTCAGAGCGAGCTGAAGAGCCCCCAGGAGCCTCATGGTGTTCAGCAGAGACCAAGTCCTTCATCTCTGAAGGAACAACCCAGTGCCCCAGCTCGGGCTGGAGGCTGGGAAGCAGCTTTGCAGGAAAGGCCATGGGAGTCCTGGAGCCTGAGGTGACAGTGAGCCAGCAAAGGCAGCCAGTGGCATCCTGGGCTGCACAAGGCAGGGCATGGCCACCAAATGGAGGGGTGATCTTTCCTCTCTACTGAGCCTTGGTGTGGTGCATGTGGAGTTGTGGGTCAGTGCTGGGCTCCTGAGTAGAATAGAGTGGGGAAATAGTGGAGCAAGTCCAGTGAAGGGCCGTGGGGCTGTTTAAGGGCATGGAACATCTCTCATACAAGGAGTGGAGGTGGAGAGAGTTGGGATTGTTCAGCCTGGAGAGGAGAAGGCTCAGGAGTATTTTGTCCAGTTTTACAAATAAACAGAGCCGGAGTCTTCTTGGTGGTGCCTAGTGAAAGAAGGAAAAGCAGTAGGCACAAATAGAAAACACAAAATTCCTTCTAAACACATGAAAATGCATTTATTTAATTGTGAAGGTGATTGAACAGTGGAGAAGGTTACCCAGAGGGTTTGTGAGGGTTTGTATCATTGGAGGCAGTCAAAACCCAACTGGACTTCATCCTTGGAATGCTTTAGTTGCCTCTTCCTTCAGCAGAGAGTTGGGCTAGGTGATATCTGAAAAGATTGTCTCGTGCAAATGTTGGACAAATTGGTTTAGTTAAAAAGGATTCCTGTCTCAAGTATGGCTTTCTGTTTGGACTCAGGAGGGTGCTTTTTTGTGAAGTCATGTATCATACAAAATAAATTAGAAGCTTTGTGATTGTTAACAGCATTCAGGGAATCTGTAGGGAGAGTATTAAATTTGGTTAGATGAATCATCTCTATAAAATGTCTGTCAAGGTGAATTTAATCTTTTGTGTGTTGCACAACACCTTTGTTCACTTGATTCATTTCAGAAAAATGCTGTTTCCTGTTAAAATACTTAAATTATTGAGAATATTTGTATCAAGTGAAAAATGAAGATGTTTACATCAAGTGAAATTTTCTAAGTTTCAGTAGACAGATGCCCATAGCAATGATCACAGTTTAGATATTAGCTTGGCTGTTTGTTTGTGTGACAAACTTGGAGGTACACTGGTTGATCAGAAGTCCCTTTTGCCAAGGGACCTAGGTTTATTTATGGATAAAGAAATACCTGGTTTGCAAAACTGCATAGATTCCATCATTAGTGAAAAGGATTTGAGTTATTTAATGTTGTTTTGTCAGTTTGTTTTTCACAGGACAGTACCCCCTACAAACTGGTAGTGGCACAGTGTATTATTCAGGAGGGTTTGAAATAATTAATGTCTGCTGAATTAATTACTGCATGTGGGTTTCATAATTTTCCAGTAGTCTTGTCTTGATGTACCTGTCCTTCCCTGTGTGTCAAGAAGCTTTTTTTTTACAGATAGTGCTGGAAAGCCACTTGGAGGACAACAAGGCTCCCACTTCAGTTTGTTCCCACGTGTCTTGCTGTGTGTGTTTTAGTCCATGGGTAAAAATGTGGGGACAGAAGTGTTTTGGTGGGGCAGCCGCATTCCCAAGAAGTTGAAAGAGTAGTTTTCATTCAGAGGGGAATTGTAGGGAATGTGGAAATGCACCACTCCTGGGGAATTGCAAAGAGTATGGACAAATGTACTGTATTTCCTAAAGTGGAGAAGCTTAGGATGGCCAAGACAGTACAGAAATTTCAGAGACAGGTACCACTTAGAAGGAAAAAAAAACCCACAATCTGTAGATGGTGTGGAATTTTTTTTTATTTGATTTTTGGTTTTATTTCTGCTTAACTTCTAGTAAGAATTTTTCTGTGATATGAAAAAAAGAAAATAGTTTTTATGAATTAAGAAAGAGTTTTCTTTTGGAAGTAGTAGGTATATTTTGGCGCTATTTACTCTCGGAAAAGGTCTTAAAGAAAATGAGGAATTACTTTGTAGCTATTTACCCAGGTATTACATATGACAGAATATATTTGTCACAAGAATAATGACTTCTGTATATTAATTGCTTTCACATGGTTACTGGGATGCAGACACACACCCAATAACAAATTTTGGACTACTGTGATTATTGCTCAAGAAGCAGAGTCATGCAAGCATGTTAGAGATAGCTGTATTTAAAAATCCTGTATAAACCTAATGATTTTTCAGGTACTATAAAATCTCTTGAAGACCTTGAAGAAGACAAAACTAATGATACTAATTTGCAATACACACAGAGGTCTTAGTATTTTTGCAGGTGATTGGAACGTACAGCACATGTAGATAGGCAGCTCTCTTTTTCATGTTCATATAAATCTAAACAAATTTTATTTGAACCCTCTCCTCTTTCTCCTGAGCACGTATAATCCTTGTGCTAGAGCCTGTCAGCTCTCAAAGGCCTGGAGCTGTTTATGCACAGGAGCCCAAGTGGAATTTTTTATGTGGTACAAACTCTCCAGGGAGCTGTTACTATGCATTGAGTAGTGTCAGGAGGAAGAATTAGACACCATAGTGTCAAAACTTGATATTTCTTTTTTTTTTTTTTAATTTCGATAAAGAAATAAACATATTTGCACGTTTGAACACAAAAACTGTTCTTTTGCTTTGAACAGGTGGCCGAGAGACCTTGTGACCACAGGATGCAACATAAACTGTAAAACCTTGTTTTCCTGGTTAGGTTTTCTGAGGAGCAATGGCCTCCTGCCCACGTGTGTCCTGTGCAGCCTGGTGGGATGTGGGCTGGGCTCTGCGTTCCCCTGGCTCTGGGGCAGCTCAGGAAGGGACAGTCAGACCCTGCTGCAGGCAGTCTAAATACATCATCAAAGACTTTTTGATTTCTGTAGTTGTAAGCAAGTGAAAAACAGTCACTGGTCTCTCGTGAGGGTGCTGAACTTGATCTTTTTTCCATAGTTTTTTTCTTCAGACTTCTAGTAACCAACTACATGGGAACTTCTTCCTTCTCCTGTTTTGGTTATTTTATAGTATTGTGGGATTTTTGCCTAAATATTATAAACTTTCTAATTTAAATAAAAGCTGTATTTCACCTACAGCTGGCCCTTCTCCTTAGAGTCACAAAGAGTCACAGAACAGTCAGGGTTGGAGTGACCTCTGGAGATCACCCAGTCCATCCCCCTGCCCAGGTAGAGTCACCTGGAGCAGTGACACAGGGACACATCCAGGTGGGTTTGGACTGTCTCCAGACAGGGAGACTCCACACCCTCCCTGGGCAGCTGTTCCAGAGCTCTGCCAGCCTCCATGGAAAGAAATTCTTCCCCATGTTGAGGTGGAACTGCTCATGTTTTAGTCTGTGCCCATTGCTCCTTGTCCTGTTGCTGTGCACCAGTGAATAGAGTCTGGCAGCATCCTCTGACACCCACTTGGGAGAATTTACATGTACAGATAGAGGAAATGGTGCATTTGCCTGTGTGTGTCACTGGTTAAGGACCTGCACGAAGAAGACTGGCCAGAGGCTGTGATGTTATCTCATGTTTTTATCCACCTTGTACCAATTCATAGGTGTTGTTTTCTCTCAAGTGAAATGTTTATATGTGACTTTGGAGGTTTCAGTAGTGTTTGAGAAGTCATTGTAGGTCTGAGAGGCATTTTGGTGGGAACAGCATAGGCTTAAAGAGCTTTTATTAGTGATCCAATCTTTTACTTGTGCTAATACCGTTGTTAATGGGGGTCCACAAGTGAACTTGCCTGGGAAACTGATCCAGTTACAAAATCTTTTTTACATAGATAATAATAATTTGGATCACTTCTGGCATCCGGTTGGCTGTAGTACTCTGAAAATGATTGTGTCAGCACAAATGAGAGAGGCAGTGCTAGGGAATGTTTATGAATCAGCAGTGCTGGGAAACTATGGCAAAAACTGTTCCTTTTCCATTTTAGATTGCAAGGACCCGGCTGGATGCTGCCCTGAGACTGCTTTGAGTTTTTAATTTCTTTTTCTATACTCTTTGACTCTCAGGAAGTGCCTGTTGAGCAGATTTTCATTTGCAAGCATAACTTCTGAGTTAATTCCTGTGTTTTAAAACAGCAATTTGGAGTCTGTAACGGGGTCTCAACTACATGTGGTAGATAAGCACGTTACTGGTGAAAAACATCTGGACCCAGATGTGGCAGCCACACATTTGCAGAGCGAGTCCAAGATGGCTGTTCGTGATCTGAATGTGGGGGTGGCCGCTTGTTAGCCAGGACAGGTGCATTTTTCTGCCCCTTTGTTTGTAAATAAGCATCACTGGTGGGCTGGGCTGATGTATTTCTGTGGGACCTGCTGGCTGCACCCTTGAAATGTGGAGAAAAAGGCTTGATGTGGAAATGCCTCAAGAACAGAACACAGGGAACGTTGGGGATCTCTTTCCATGTGCTGCTTCAGAGAGCCTATAAACCAGTTATTTGAGTTTCAGTAGAAGACCTGTGAGATGGGTGGGGTCTTTCTCATTGGTTAATTTATTTTTTCTCTTGATCACTTAAACAAGACCAAAAAGTCTTCAGTGTGCTTATTCATATCAGTTACATAAAAAGATACACACAAATACATTTTTGCCTTCTGAGTTACCTATTGACAAAATGTGTGTACCACACTCTTTTAGAAAATAGAATTGAAATGTTGCTCAGCATTAAATAGTGCACATAAGTAGGAGAATGCACAATATCAACTTGACGATTTCCTTAAATTGCATAAGCGTGGAAAATGGAAAGAGGTATTTGAGCCATCTAGTGGTTGGTATGTAACATTTTAACAATTTCTAGTAGTTCATAGAAAATGTAGATGATGTCGGCTTGGAAATAGCATTTCTAGTTTATCTGCTGTTTGGTAGCATGGCTGTAGAATGAAAAAATCCCGAGCAATCAGCTTCAAATTTGAGGCACAGTCTGTTTGGGTTTGTATCTTTTTTTCACTCAAGATTTTAGTGAAAAGAGATACCTGATAACAAAAAAATTAAATTAGAAGTTAGTAGCCTAAGAATGCTTTTTGCGAGCATGAGATCTTCATAAATGTTGAGGGTTGTTAAAAAGTTCAATGAAAGGACTGCAGTAAGATAATTTTGTTTTCTACTTCTCACTGAAAAATGTTCAGAGGGAAAAAATAGGCCTTAAATTCTACCTCAACAGCTATTTATAGCAGGGGCTAAATCACAGGAGTAGTCTTTACTGGAACACATGGAATGGATATTCTTTGTGAGAAACTTGTCAAAACTAATAGAGGAAACTGAAAACTGATTTCTTAAGATGGGGTGTGTTCCTGGTTAACAGAATCACGGAGTCTTACGATTTTAAAAAAGGCATTTTGTAGATGAAAATTTGTGGAATGATCCAGCTTGGTCCTGATCTGCATTAAGCTGTGGTAGCATTTCATATTGGCTGTATCAGTAGGAAGGTGCCTGCATGTTGAACTTGCTGGTATTCTGCAAAAACCATGAACTTTATGTGCATCTTGCCTTGAATTATTTGTGGGAGAGTACAGCCATACATTGGGACACTGTGATGTCTTCCAGTCCTTGTGAAACCCTGTTCAAATGCAGTTTAAAAGATACTTTTAATCTTAGCTTAGTAGATTGGTTTTAATATTATCAACAAGCAGTAATAATGGTGATTATGTATGGTTAGAGCCACAGTATTTCAGAACAGATAAATTCATGATCCATACTGACATTTCAGAATTCGCACCTTTGTATTTGAAGTGAAGTATTACTGGTACAAATATTAAATCTTGCCCTGTTTTTTATTGAGAAGAGAGCAGCAGTTTAAGATATATTTAAAGTCAGTCTCAAAAGACTTAAGAATAATGGAGTATGAGAGAAAAATGGGAAAACCAGTCACAGAACAAAGGACAGAATAGTGATGGTTTATTTGTTGTGCTGTGAGGACCATCTGAAAGCTTTATGTGAACTTGATATATAAATTGCATTTTGACAAATCACTTGCATCTTGGTTGTGTTGTGCCTTGAAAGTTGGTTATTGTTAACTCTTAGCATCAAAATACCAGGGCGATTATTCTGAATCTCTAACTTCCTTGGACTGTGAATTCTAATAGGTTTCATAAGAGGAAGTCAAATTCTTTACTAATTGAAGAGTTTTTAGTTGTCCGGCATATTTTTGTTTGAATTTTGCAGTGTGGTGATGAAGGATTTTTGTGATCTCTGTTAACCTCAATCTCTACAGTGATCTAAACTTGACTGAGATTTGGAATATCAGAGGGGGACACTGGAGAGATTTGTTAAGTTCTGTCTTACAGATGAGCTGACCTGAAGACAGTGAAGGCTCCTGGCAGGCTGTATTTTCTAGGCTTCCATGTTGCACACATGAAATTCTACCTTACTTCTTCATTTAAAATGACTTTCCAGTCAGGGCATTACGTGTGCTCAGCTTTTGAGCTCGCCTTTTCCTGGTCTGTTGCTGCCAGAGCACACTTGGAATGTGGAAAAAACACGGAGCAGGGAATTGGAGATCTTTTATCTTTATGATGTCAGTGTTGTGTTTTTGTTCAATTAAACAGGAATGGGGGTTTATGGTAGTGTTAAAGTGTCCTCTTCTATTGTTTATGCACTTCCCTCTCCACTCCTCCTCCTAACATCTCCCAGTGCTCTGATTGCTGTAGTATCTGGTCGTACACTGCATTTTCCTGGAAGCTGTCCATTGCTGAAGCTATAATCCAGCTGCATTCATGAAGGGATCTTTGACATTTCCCCTGGTTTGAATTTGCATTTGGGAAATGCAAATGAGGGGTAATGAAATTGTCATACTGGATCCTGTTTCTGATGAATGCTGCTCTTAGAATTGTCTTCTGGTTACCAGTTATTTTGTAGGAAAAACTTGATTATAACTTTTATATTTGGATTGTGTTTAAGTCATAATTAGGATTCCTTTTGTGGAACTCCTTAGAAATTTGACTTGTTAAAGAACTGCATGCAAGTGGCAGAGAGATTATCTTGAAGTGTAGTCTTCGACAATTGAAATTCCAGCTCTTATCCATGTGTCAGAGCTTTGGGATGTATACCTGGTCTCTCAGAATCAGAATTATATATGAGACAAGCCTAAAAATATGTCTTAGGCAGCATGTACAGTGTCTCCTGTAAATAATGGAATAGTTCTGCTCAATAAAAAACAAATGTGCTATGGCATAACTTTGCAAAAGGAAAAGCAATTTGTTTATTTTTCCTAATTTAGGAAATATGTAATAATTATTTGTGGAACTGAATAGTTAAATATTCATTAAATATTGTTTGTAATTTCACTTTAGAAGTAAATAATGGTTTATATAGAGGGAAAATGGATTTCCAGAAGGGGAATGGTTTTTGTTGTTTTGGTTTGGTTTTTCCCTTCTGCAAATACAGGGATAGGAAATAGAAATTGGATTAATGATGAATAAATACAATTGTCATAGGTTTTAAGTTGATGGTCTATATTTTTTGATATTCAGAAAAGTGAAGTCTCCTTAAGCATATTTTCAGATTCATTTAATTAATATTCTACATTAGACACTGAAATGAGAGTGTGTAGCCTTGTTTTCTTTTATGTGATTATAAATTAATGTGACTATGAAATGCTGCTTGGTCATAAACTATTTTTTTTCATTATATTAAATTGCCAAAAATTTCTACTCCATCATTTCCTTCCCTGTTGTTGTACAAGTAGAACAGAGCACACAAATAACAACAATATTGTTGTTATTCTTCCTCCAAAACAGCCCCTCTTTTTTGTGACCATGGTGAACCACTTTTTTTTTTTTTTTTTTTTTTTTTTGCGTGTCTGCCTATCTTTTTGTTTCTTCTTTTTGGCTCTTCCTGTTCAAGGCGAATTTTATATATATTTATCTTACAATGGAAATAGAATGTCAAAGGATGGATAAAATATTGGAAACTCACTTTTATCTGGGTTTTAAACATTTTTTCTTTCCTTTACAGAATGCTGCCTTTTTATATGGCCTTGGTTTGGTCTACTTCCATTACAATGCCTTTCAATGGTAAGTTGGAATAAGCTGACAGTGTCAGTGTTGTGTGGTGTCCCATCAGTGTGTGATTATGTTTCCCTCAGTTCAGTGTGAGTGTGAGTACAATAGTTTAGTATTGATTTTCTTACAGCTAGGATGTTTGCAGGTGTTAACTGTCCTGGGTCAATATCTGTTTTACTCTACCATACTTGGGGCAGCCACAGCAGTGCCTGGAAAAGGAAGGCACTTCCAGGAGAAGAATTTGAGCTCCCTGTGATACAGTTCAGCAGTGGGGATGGAGCAGAATGGCTCGACAGGATTTTGGGAATTGTTCCTATTGGTAATCTGTAGCCTGGGTGCGTTGGAAAGCCTGTTTACAAAAAACCTCCCTGGAAAAGAGTTGGCAAATTGGGCTTGTTTACATTTTGCTTGGTAGGCAGAAATTTTGTTAGAGCTGCTTCAGGTGAGGGGTTTGGATGTGAGAAGCAATAGGCTCAGATAGAATCAGAGTGTTTAAATCTGATGTAAAAACTCAGGGTTAAAAGAGTTGTAATTTCTGTCTCAGGGGATTTAGTGGGGCTTTTGTTGGGTGTGGAGGGGTTGGTTTTCAGTTGGGGTTTTGGTTTTGCTTTATCAGCAATGAGAGTGGTGAATGGAATGGACTCAGTCACTGGAGTTCTGTTGAAAGGCCCTCAGACTTTCATTGGTGTTTATTCCTGTGGAGATAGAGTAAATTTATGGGGAAAAAGAAGGGTGCAGTGTTTAGGTCAGTGCTTTTTTACACTCAATATGGACTGTTAGCACAGTAAGTGTGACTTTACTACTCAGTAGATAACTAAAAAGTTCCCTTGTGTTACTGAACTGGTCCTGACAGCAGTTACAGATGCAGTGAGGGACCACCAACTGATGGCTGGGAACAATGAAGCAGGACTTCTCCCCCACCTCTCCTTAAATTGTTTCTGTGTATCTGTAAGGCAAAAGATTTATGTTTTCTTCAGGATAATGTCCATAAACTTCTATTCTTCAAATTAAAATAAGTTGGGTTAATCATGAGCTCAAAACATGGATTATTTTATCTTGCAGCTTGCTGCTTGCTTTATTGATAGTGGTGAAATGCATGCCATGTGCTGCACAGGGCATGCAATTCTATTGCATTCTAATTAAAAAGAGAAGAATAGAAAAGTTTTCAGAAAGCCTGAGAATCCACTATTTTAAGATTGTGATGAGACTTGGTTGAATTTTACCATGTTTCACAACACTGTAGTTGTTATGCAGACTTGTCTTCATCATTAAGCATTCAAAAGTATTTTGTGCACCATTTGCTACAAGCTGTATCTTGTTATAGTTTGCACTGTGAAAATGGTAGATAAACTGTAAGATAAATAAGACAAAGCAGTTAGATTTAGAGTAATTAATTTTTGAAAAGCCACCTGTTTAACATAGACTTTTGCCATCAGCAGATCGTGCTATTTAGTATTAATAAATTAGAGCTTTGAATTAATTTCGATTTTTCTTCACTTGTTGACAACATGAGTGTAAGCTGATGCCCTAACTTACAGAAATGCACATAGAGCTTATGTTAAGGTTGAATAGAAAAATTGTATTTTCCATTTTATTCATACAACAAAGTTATGTAGAAAATCTAATGTAGGTAAAATCTTACACTTTTGTGTGCAATTCTGATTTTTAATTCCTTAAGAGTGCCTTTCTTCCCCCTTTTTTGTTATTTCTTGGGGACAAGAGCAGAGGGATGTGGGGTTGTTGGTATTTAGGTGTGACAAAATCACAATAAACTTAGAGATGGTAGCAAGTAATTTACAGTAGGTGTTCTTCTTTGAAGACCTTAATCCTCCACGAACTCTTGCAGATTGCCAGGAGAGTCCTCTTTTAGAGTGAAATGCTAACCTGTCTTCCTGCTGCATTTATTCCATCTGTTTATGCTCATAGAGGACATAGATCTCGATGTTTCTAGCAGGCAGAGCAGACCTCAAGACTGTTTAAGGTGGTTTATTCACCCTACTTCATCCATAAACTGTATTTTTAACACCACTGCTTCAGATACTCAGAGATTTTAACAAGAAGCAAGTACACAGTCCTCCTAAAAGGAAGGGGGAATAAGTGCTTGAGATTTTTTCATGTCTCATATAAACAGGTATAATAAAAAAAGCAAGTGGGAATAAGATCAGCTTTAGAATTCTTGTTCATGTATTTTATATTATTTTTAAAGTTCTCCAGCTTTCATAAAAGGATGTGTTGGATTGGCTCCAAGACATATAATGCAGTTCACTGTAATTCAATATTGTACACATTTTTATGTACTGAAGTAGCATTGCAGCATTATCTTAAGTACAAATCTTAGCTGTTACATCATTTTATGTTGGTGATTTTGTTTTAACTGTTCATGTAAGAATTAAAAGTCCTTAACATACATAAGAATGCTGCAATAGTGTGATCAGACCAAACCTATTTCACACAATTACTGTAGTAAGATGAACCATAAGGGATTATCTCCATAAGTGGAATCAATTACAGTAAAATAGGTCTTAAGGATGTGAAGTTTTAATACTCCCTTCTTTTACACCACGCAGTAAGTGGTTGGTTCATTTTCACTGTTGTTTCCCTGTTTCTCAGTTAGAATAGAAAACCAATAAAATGAGATATTCACATAACTTGAATAATTTCACGCCCTCCATAGGTGTCTTTTAGAGTGAACATTATTAAAGAATTTCAATAGTTAGTCCAAGGCTACCCTTCACTTCTGTGCAATACCTGCACCCAAGTGTAGAGGCTTGGATACCAAATTTTCTCTTTACTTTAGTCAGGGTTTTGAGCCTGACTGGTTTGTCATCTCCTGATTCCATTGACTTCCATCAAGATTAAAAGATGAAGCCCAGGCTCTGATGTTGTGTCCTAAAATTGAATTTAACACCGTGTGGCTCCCAGTGTACCAACCGTGGTGCTCCAAGGTGTAGAGGTTTGAAAACAAACCAATAAGAGACTCCAAGTAAGAAATACAATTTATTAGGAAGAGAGAGAAAAAAAAAAAAGTAAAAATAGATGGAATAGTACAAAAAAACCACTGACAAAGTCAGAATACAGCCTGACACCCTGTTGGGCAGGGTGTTGGTAGCAGTCCCAGTGAAGTCCTGTTGGAATCGGTGATCCTATAGAGGGGTCTGGTCTCAGAAGGTCCAGTGGTGGCTGTGTAGCTCTCATCCTCTGGGAATCCAGTGGAAAAGGCTGCTTGTGGTGTTTGCAATCTCAGTTTATATCCAGGATGGAATGCTTGGTTCCTCCCTCTGGGCGGAGCAGCTCACAATGGGATGATGTAATTTTGTCAGTCGTGTGGCAAGGCCTTGATGGGCCATTAACAGAAGATAGTCCGGAGGGAGGAGGCCAGGAACACCACCCAGCTGTTTCAGCAGCTCATGCAGATGGTGATAGAATACACTGCAACCCAGGACACACGGCCAGCCTGCAGCATTTTCAGTGACCTTGCAAATTGCTGGACAATGTCTGTGGGAAAGGCACTGGCTTCCTCAGGAACCCCTGACAGGAGACTGAGGTCACTGACCCCTATTGCCCCGTTTGGGCTCTTTGCCCTGAGGCTCCTCAGTTTAGGGGTTCCTTACCAGTGGTAGAAATTGAGTGTTGTGGAAAACTCAGTCCTTCAGCACTGACCCTGAAAAAAGCCAAAGAGCTGCAAGAGATGATCCAGTCTCTTTTCCTCACCTCCATCATGACTAAAGGCTGACTGTGGAAAATTGATCATCCTTCAGTGGAACTCCCTGACCCTTCTGGTCCCTGATCCTTTCCAAAGCAGAAGCAGAGTAATCATCTGTTCAATATCTAGATATCAAGATATCTAGAACCACCATCTCTGCTTCTGACTGGGTTCCTCCACACAAAAAGTCAAGTGTGTGATGGGGTGTGTTGGAATGCACACTGCCAAGTGGAGACTTCTAAGAATTTCTAGAAATAATGTCTTCTAAAGACACAGTCTGTACATATTGCCTTGTCAAATATTTCTCAGGTTTCAGGTGGCTGGGTCTATATACATGTATTTTTCAGGTATGTGAAATGGGAATGTACATGTAGAGTACACATGCTCATAGTAATTAACCAGTAACGAAGCAGGCAGTTAACTTCCTTTTTCTTATCTTACCTTGCTGTGATTGCATAGCAAACTAGTCTTGGATTGATGAAAACTCTGCTAATGCTAGGAAAAAAACCTATTCCCAGCTGCTATTCTAGAGAAATGTTTAAAGACTTAGCTGCTCAAAATATTTTGCCATTCAGCTGTTGCAGTCCTGTGGACAGAAGAGTTGTAGCTAAAGACTGTAAAAGTATTTCATAAACTGCAGTGTCGTGACTACTGCTGTGTATGTACATTTTGTTTATGTTCAAACTGTGATTCTGAATTACAAATGGAAATTTGTCCATTATAGCCTCACATCACTTTCATTACTGAGACTGTGAAATGACGTGAGGCTTAGAATAGGTGGTCAGAAAATTGAAAGAGGGTAGGAATAAGAAAAAGTTTCACTCCAGCTGTGTCAAGTGACATATTAGAATAATGTTAGGTTCTTTTATTTTGTACTCTTACTCTGATTTTCATGGGTTTTGTTTGAAACATTCAAAAGTGATAACTTCTGAATAGTTAAATTGATGCTCTTTTATTATATTCTTTTGCCTAGTACAAAGCTGATTTTATTCACAGTCTATTCAAGCAAAACCATCCAATATAAGTCTTATGAGAGTTCACTAAATGTTTAATATAATCATCTATTAATTATTATTCTCCTAGTTTCTTCACTTTCATAATGGTAGGCATTGTTGTATAGATTAATGGGTGGGACAATAGCTGCAGTATTGATTCTGGCAGTCTTGATTTGGAGATGTCATTTTTATTTTTCCTGAATTGCTGTAGCAGTGGTGTGTAAAATGAAAGTCCAGAGGTGCTTTTTGTCCTCTGTAGTGTCTGTTTTCCAGTCCTGCTTTCCCATTCTGTTGAGTGTTAAAATAGCCTTTCCTGCTATTGAAAGAGAAATAAGAGAAATGTTAAGATTAAAACTTAAGAGAAATGCCCTCATTCTTGCAGAAGATCCCTATTTAATTTTAATAAATTCTAGTAGACTCAACCAGAGTTGTGTCTCACCACGCAGGTGTCAGTATCATCAGAGAACAAAAGCAAAGTTGTCTCTTGCAGAATTCAGGCTGTCATTTATTTCTGCAGTGTGAGAGCTCCTGGCCTTTCATTTGATAATTTTTTCTTTGGACTGGTGTGTGTTTAGTCTGCTGAAGGAGTGACATGAGAAGTTCTGTCTGTGCATGAAGAGAAGTTCCTTAGTGCTGGAGACTCACAACTGACTGGAGGAAGGCTCTGTGCCATCATCCCTGAAAGGAGCTGTTGGACTCATCCAGCTGTTGGGCTCCCTCTGCACTTCTGGTTTTGGTCAAGCTTTGAATGAAAACATCTGGGTGACTTGGATGCCTGGGATCCTCCAGACCTGCATCTCTCTGGGTGTAGGCTTGGACAGAGAACAGAAATGGAATTAGAGATGTTTGAGAGTAAGCAAAGATCTGTATGAGAATCAAGTGACTCCTGCTGTGTCTGGAAAGCCCAACTCTGAAATGGGAGTCAGTGCTGCTGCAGATGTTCCCCTGTTTGATAGTAAGGGAAAGAGACTGGAGCTCTGGCCATGGCAGAGGAAAACAGGCAGAGGTTTTTGCTGTAGTCCGTGTTCCTGATGTGTCCTGTAATTGTGAGCACGTTGCTATTTTATTTAAATGTTTCCTGCAGGCAAAATGACATCAATATTAATTCAGCTGTGATGTAAAATTGCTTGTCTGTCTGTAAGAGTTAATAAGTAAATGTCTTTTCAGATCTTGAGTGTTTTATTCTATAAAAATTCTACTGAGTATTTAAATGAGGCTGTAGTTATTGAATTAGACATGAGTACCTACCACTGGTAAAAACTGTTAAAAATGCTCTTTCAGATCACTTCATTGGGGAAATTTTGATGATGCCCCTTTTCAGAGTGGTGGAAGTAATTTCTATTTGTTATTATTCGTGCTTGTCATCCTGGAAAAACTACAAATTGTAATACCAATATGGAGTTACTAGAGTTAAGTGGAAGGTAAAATTTGACTTTTAGTTAGTTTAGTCTGCCCAGAGATAAACCTTACACAAAGCTTGGAGGAGCTCTCTGTGTTTCTGTGCTAAATGTGACACAGTCTTTCTTGTTGTCCACTTATGATAATTTACTGATTTTTAAGTGCTGTGCTCCTCTGAAAGACTGGGGTAGGCAATGTTCTTGTTTTTTGAATGAAAGACAGTATACATTCAAACCAAATTGCAAAACTGTCCTTGAAAGCTTTGTATTATACTTGTGGCTTTGTTTAAATCCACTGCTCAACTGTGGCAATGAAAAATATTTCTAGTAAGCAAGAGACTACAGAAGTATTTTTGTCACTCTCAGATTCTCTTAAGCTTTTTAAGAAATCCACTTTCTGATGATCTTTTCGATGGGGATGTGACATAGGGGAAATATGGAAATACTATTTTCTGATGAAGCAAGGATAGCTAAATGAAGAACATGAAGTTTACAGGGTGTCTGTTAGCGTGGTCACACTCTGTGATGTGCTATAGAACTGCAGTGTCTTTATTCCTGATTTTTCTCTTCTCTTTGATTGGAATAGTAGACAGTGGTTTTCTTCCTTTTTGGGATTTAGGATATTGTCTGTGAACAAGATACAAGTAATGAATTTTAAATACCAGTGGCTAACATACCTAGTGCCCATATTAGAATTAAGACAAGAAATGCAAATACACAGCGATAGAATCTATCTTCTGGCATAGCAAAAGCCTAGCTTAAAATATGTGCTGATAATTTAGTGATCAGCCCAGTCTTTGGCTTTGCAGTTTGCTCACTGTTTTTGTAGATGATAAAGATGAACGTTCTGTTATGAGACAAGGATCTGTGTTTGTTATGAATTCAGTGTAGATACGAGGTGTGTGCCTTTCCACCACCACAGGATTCCAGGGAGGTTTAGATGAGATGTGAGAGAGCTTAGCTCAGGTGCAGGTTTGTCTCTTCAGCTCTTCACTTGCTCATTTTCCATGTGTTGGCAGAAAAGTAGGGTACTGGGTAAGGCGAGCCTTTCTGAAGGATTGTAATAGAGGAAGTGTCAGTGCCACAATAAAAATTTAATACTTTTTTAAAGCCTATCTGCTCTTAAGTTCTGTGTAAAGAAGTCAAATAATGCTTTAGGTACATACAGTTGTTGCATTGTCTAGAGCAAGTTCTGTGCCTTCGGTTTGCTTTGCCATTGATGAGAAAAAAGCCTGTAAGAATTTTAGAGCAGAAGTGTTTTTGCTGAAGGATTCAAAAATGATAATTTATGTGTGTTGTGATTTAAAAAGTCTGTGAAAAATATTTGTTGAATTTTGCACTGCATCTGCTAACCTTTTGTCCTTCTAAATAATACTGCACTTTGAGAGTAGGAATTAAATCAATGTGTGTAAAGACTGTGATTTTAAGCACTGTAGTTAATCCCTGTCCCATGTCCCTCAGTTCTCCCTGCACTGCCCTGTCACCTGGAAACTTGGCATCAGCCTGTGGGGTTTCCTGGGACAGCAGATGGGACTATGTTCCCTGGCCTGGGGGCTCAAACCTGCCCTGAGTAAGGCAGGTTCTGACTTCTCTTCTTGTGTGACCAGTGGTGTATGGGAAGGGATTTTGTTTCAGCCTGTCATTGGATTTCAGGCAACAGTGACTCTTAGCTTCTTTCTTAATTCCTCTGTGACTTTAATTCTATTATCTTTCAGTTGCATTTCAGCTGTCCTAGTTTTATGCAGTGGCCTGAAGAGGCCACACAGTCCTGTTTAGAGTCACTTTGTTTCTGCTCCAAGATGGAGTTGTTAGATGGCATTTCTGTTTTATCTGGTACAGTGCCATCATGAACAGGGACAAGTGAGAGAGGTTTGAAGGTAAGGAAGTAGAATCAGAGCCATCCTCACACATCGTGGGAATGTGAAAGAAAGTTACTGTGTGAGGAGGTGGCAGGCTTTTATATCTGCATTAGGAAGTAATGGAGCAACTGGTATTATTTGAGTCCTTGCATGGCACTGGTGCCAGGAAAGGGAGGAGAAAGTGGAAAAAGGAGCAGGTAGGTGCAGTGGGAGATGTGTGTGATCTATCCAAGGCCTTCTGTTCTGCTGTTCTCGGGGGGTCTGCTCTGCTGGAATCAAAAGCAACCTGGCTGTTCTTAGTGAAGTTGCACTAATTTTGTAGCTAATTTGTGAGTCATCCTTTCTGAAATATCAGATATGTTAGTGTATTTCATGCAGCAAATTAGTTTCTCTAAATTAATAGAAAAGATTAGACTTTCAAATACACCAGGATATCTGGAGTTCAAAATTACCCAATCGTTGAAGAATCAAAAGCAATGCACCGAAAAAGTTACATGTAAACCATTATTTTGATACATACTTCTGTAGCAGTACTTTCTGATCCATTTTGTTAACCATATAAAAAACATTGATTGTAAAGTAGTACTTCAGTAAAATAATTTTTTAATCTGTGTTTTTCTTTCAGGGCAATTAAAGCATTTCAGGAGGCGCTTTATGTTGATCCCAGCTTTTGTCGAGCCAAGGAAATTCATTTGCGACTTGGGCTTATGTTCAAAGTGAACACAGACTATGAGTCTAGTTTAAAGGTAAGTTTAAGTCCTTTCAAATTGAATTCACATTTCTTACAAGTCGTGTGTTGCTTCTTAAAGCTGCAAGGAATGCATAAGCACAGAACAGTCACAGAACACCTGCTATAGAAACAGAAGTGCTTTAGTGTGAAGTGTCGTAGCCTAAACAGAATAAGGGTAGATTTGAGGTGTGTGAGATGCTACACTCCAGATCAAAACTGTGGTGTAGGGCTCTTGGTAAAACATTGAACTTTCGGGGAGACTGAGGTTGTACCTAAAGCTGAAGGAAAAAATTAAAAAAATAGCAGCTTCGATTATTCGATTTTTTATTTTTATTTTTTTTTTCCCCCCCAGCTTCCTTGTTGTAAACCGGAAGGTCTTGGAATTAGTAAACTAGAAAGTTTTCATGCAAAATAATGTCATTTTTTTAATATAATTGTTACTTTTCTAGCAGTTAATTATTCATTCATGTCTTGGCTTGAGAGTCAGCTTCTAAGGCAACAGTTTCTTGCTTATCAGTTGGAAAAGGTTTATGATAATACAGCACTTTGTTTCTTCTGTACTTCTTCATATTCCATACTATTTACATTCTTTTCTGGTCTCTGATTGTAATCTGTCATTTCATCTCCCTCCGCTCAGCACATTTGCCCATGTTTTTCTTTTCCTCTTTCCATTTTCTGCTTTACCCACATGTCCTTTCCTTCCTGGCCTCTAAATTTAGCTGGTAGGTGTCTTGCAAAAAGGAAGTATTCTTTTAACAGTTGCGTGTGGTGGGAAATACACTTGCAGGGCTGAGAATTTTGTAATTAAGTGTAATTTATAAACACATTTCTGCATATTAATCTTTCCAGAAAATTACTGGAGATAAGAAGTGTTTTGTTTTCAAGACTCTTATGGCTTCCTTTTCTTGGCAGATTATTTTCTTGGGTTGTCAGAATCACATTGTCCAAGATTTGAAAGAGTAGAATATTACTCTCAATTTTTCCTTTCAGTACTTGTGATAGAGTTCTCTCCCCAGGCTTCCCTTGTCATCCAGAGTCCAAGGTTTCACCTACAGAGACAGGTGGAGTTGGGAATTGTGCACTGGAGTAGAAAAGATTCCATGCAATGGGTGGTGAAAGAGAGCAAGGAGAGGTAGAGGTAGATCACTATTGAGAAAGGGATTATGTGTGAGCTTGGGTGATCCTATTTCCTTACACTTCAGCACAGATTTGGTATTTCATGATATATATAAGGAATAAAAGAAGTGCTGAAGTACATTCTTGTTTAATTCTTAAAGAAGTTGGGGCAAAACAAGATTAAATTTACAAGGAGGTGGTCATCTTGTAATCAAGTAGTAGAAGAAACTCAATGATCTCAAAGCTGTTTTCCAACCTAGTTGATTATATGATTTTAGTTTTTGATATAAATTGGTCAAGAAGTAGATAACCTTTTTCTACTGTGCCATAAAATTTACAATTCTGTCAATGAATCAGGTATTTAAATAAATAGTGTGATAACTCAATCTAAATAATATCTTTCGTTTGATGTTCACAAGTTTGCAAAACAAATCAGTCACTTACTATGAGGATTTTGAGTATACCAAACTTCAAGTTTTCAAAACACTAGCTACAAATGGGAAAAACACTGAAGTAGTATTTTGAAAACAGAAAGAAATTATTCTTTTTTAATGCACAATTATCCTGATTCCATTGCTTTTATGTGGCATGTGGTTAAGTCACTTTAAGAAAACAAAGGACCACAAGAAAAGCAGGTTACCCTGGAGCAGAGGGATGGTCTTCAAAGGATGGTGAAATGAACAGGATAAGTGTTTGCATGAAAGACAGTTTCATGTTTTTCTTAAAGCAATATAACTACTGATTGTTCCTAAAAGTTTGTCTCCTTTTCCACGTTGCAAACTTGATTGCATCATTCAGCACCCTCAGCTGCATTGAATCAAGTGATTTTTCATTTTTTTTGCATTTCCCCATTTGCAGGCTGAGCTGGATCAGAATTCTGAGCCAGCTGAGCTTGAGATTGCCCAGCAGGTACATCCAGTGCAAGGGTGATGGAATGGGAAGGAGGGGATAGAGCTGTCTTATCCCCTTCTGGTCCAAAATGTGATGGGAAACTGCTCTGCAATTACCAACTGAGACACCTGAAGCAGAGTTTCTGGTTTGCAATCCTTAGTAAAGAATAACAGGAGCAAAAGAAAAGATCCAGTGGAACAGTCCACTCGGTCTTGAACACTTGAGCTGTTTCCAGGTCAGCTCAGCTGTGAATTTAGGGTACAGTCCAAGGACTTACCTACTTTGTTTGAAAACAAAGTGTTACTGATTGAAGCTTATCAGTTTAAACATCATAATGTGTCAGTTGAGGAGAAGACTAAGAAGAACAGGGCTGTAGCTTCTTTAAAAGCCAATCTGACTGTGATTTTAAACAAAACCCACACCTTAAACCAGAACTCTGAGTGATGAGAATATGAGAGGCAAGTCAAAAAATGCTTCCTTAGTGAAGAGAACAAAGTGAAGTGCTGGTGCACTGGTTATGCTCAAGCATGGGGAGAGTAAAATGGGGAAAGGATGTGAGGAAAGAGTGTGAAAGGATATTTTCACACGATGTCTGTCTCCTCTGAGACACAGAGTATCTCATCTTCGAACAACAGAAAGATAAGAAACCCAAAGCAATGAAAAGACAGTGTTATCTTGTTGTGCCTTTTTTTGGTTTCCTGGACCTTTTTAAAAGGATGCAGGATTTTAGAGGGTGATTATGGGGGTTGGGATCCAGCCTGCTAATGAGTGGCCTTGAGCACAGACCCTTCCCTGGGGCTCTTTGCCCAGTTTGAGCTCCCTGTTCACTCGGAGGCAGAAAGTGGAAGTAACTTCTCATCTGGTACTTGCTTGTGACTGCTCTGGATTTCACAGATTGTACCAACGTTGCATTAAAGTACTTTGAAATATCATAATGTTTTTGATGGTATTTAAACATTCATGTTAAGTCTGTAATTGCTAAGAATAAACCATTGCCAACAGATGAGTCATTGTCAGTAAGAGTCATTGTCAGTAAGAGTCTTCAGGCAAAGGGGGAAGATGGGAGTCTGAAGGTCATATATTCCATGTTTTTCACAATTTTAGAGCATTAACATAAATCATCTGTATTTTATGTAAGCAATTTAAGCACAAAATTAATTTTTACTATTTTAAGATGCTGATGATCAAGATAATTGCTAGAGTGCTGTTTAACAAGCATAAAATCAACTCACAGTGTTTTTTCAAAATCAATTACTGGTTTTGCCTGTTCTGCATTTAAGACTTGCAGATTACTATGAGAACCCTTGACTTTCTCTGTTACCCATTGCCATAATCTCTTGCAACACCAATGCTGTTGAAAATTACTTGGCCTTCAGGCTTATGTTAAGGAAAAAAAAGTGTCCCTTCTGGTTGAAAAGAAAACAGTCCTTGTGTAACCTGACAGATGGGGCAGTGTTACCTTCAGAGCTGAGACATGAAAGCTGAATTTGCCCCATTCATCAGGAAAGTACAATCAATTCCAAAATTACCTGCCAGTGACTTGGGGGATGATTTTTTTTTCATTTATGACTGTAGCAACATCATGCTGCTAAAGTTTACCTCCCAGTCCAACTTTTTCACAGTTTACTATGTCCTGCTGCCCCTTTCCTGTTCACCATTTCCTACAAATGACACAAGGGATACTGTGTTCAGTGGTGGTAGGTGTGGTGGCACTGTGGGAATCTGAAAGGGGATAAAGCAAGATCTCTAGGAATATAATATTTTAATCATTGGGTAAATGTAGTTGGAAAAAATATTCATACTTCTGAGTATGTGCCACATTATTTCTGGCATGTCACTCTCTGTCCTGGTCATTTTCCTATTTATTGAATATATTCTTTCAGTTTTGGCCTCTGTTTTTCATAGATGTATGTAATCATCTTATCTTGTGTATGTGTCTCAGTTCTTAAGTATTATTGAATCTTAAAAAAATTTTAGCAAATATGTGGGAATTAATATTTTTTTTCTAATTTCAAAGAATTTCCTAGGACATGCCTGTATGACATATTGCTCCAGAGCCTTTTGAGATCTGGGAGCTGAGCACCAGGTGACAGCTGTGGGAAACCAGTCTCCCTTCTGGTGCTCATCCTGCTTGGTGGCGTTGAAATCTCATAGTGTTTTTGGTGGGGAATTAAAAGCATTGTCCTGAAAGCCCTTTGAATGCAGAATTCATACTTACAGGAAAAAAAGAAATCTTTGTTTTTTATATTTATTAGATTGATAACATTGAAGGAACAGTGGGGGCCGGAGGGCAGATTTTCTGAGGATTCGGTTTTATGAGGGGAAGCTTTGTTTGCTTTTGTTTGGAGATTTGTGGTGGGGGAATTGTGTGGGTTTTGATGGATTTTGTTTGGTTTTTGGTTTGTTTTTTTTTTAATGAGTGGTCAGTAGGAATGCTGGACATGAGCAGGTTGGTTTATAGCAAACAAAGCAATGTTTTGCTTTGGGAATTTTATTTGGTTTTATTACAGGTGCACCCTGTACCCAGTAACAAAACTGTTAGAAGAATGAGAACTAAATTTCTCATGTTACCAATTATCTGCCTTTTAGTAGAAATACTGATTATGTCTTTCACTTACAAAAATTTTCCCTACTTCTTTATACACAAAACAGTTATTACAGTAGTTTGCTTCAGGCTTATGCTTTCATCTTGCCCGTAAATCATCAATTTAAATATAATTTTAATTTTTTAATTATTCTTCTTAAGATTCTCATTTTTTAGTAATGTTAAGACATGCTGCTTATATTAGGATAAGAAAAAGGCTGTAAAAGAATTAAAATTTATTGGGAAAATATGCATGAATTGTATGAATATGCATGAAATATAAAGAAATTAAATACTGATATACCAATGAACAGCTTGAAGTACTTATTTATAGTTAGTCAGACACTTTTCTATCACTTATTCAAATATTTCTCTTGTATATATATATTTATGAAAGATATTTTTAGCTGGTGCAGCTATTATATGCCAGCACATAGCTTTTATAGACATATCATTCATTTTTTATGTTCTTTCTCTGAGTAATAAGTAAACAAGTATTTAGGAAAGTAAAAATTTGTGATTTTAAGCCTTCATGTGCTGTTTTACCACGTAGTTATCTTCATATGGGCTTAGATTAGTTATTTTAAAGTTTAAACATTGTACATTGAAACCTTATGTATTTTAATTATTAAAAATAACTAGTCAAAATATATGTGGTTATGAGAAGCTTTAGTTTCTTATGTCTAGTTTTACGCCTGCAATTCTATGAGAAACAGCTACTTTTTCAGGTAAAAAACAAAATCAAGGGCTTTGGCTCTTGCAAATTGGGTATCCAAGATTTCAAGTGCTTCACACAAAAAGCGTTTTGTCAGAAGCAAAATGAAATGAATCAAAAGATAATTTCAATAAAAGTGTAAGTGGATGGAAAGCAGCATTTGGGATTGAAATTTCTCTCTTAGTCTTTGTAGTTTGCATATGTCAATGGTGGAAAGACACGTACAAGAAGTAAAACCATGGAAGTTTTTTAATGCAGCATGGCACTGTAATGAAACTGCAGGAGAGTTATTAGTTGTGACTGGTTTTGATAGTGGATAATGATACCACAATGTCTGGCCTGCAGAGTGTTCTCTTTTGTTCTCTCTTACCCAGTTTCACTCGGGTTTTTGACTAATTCCTGTAAAAGAGAATTACAGGTGTATTTTAGAAATGTCACGATTACAAAGAGGAGTAAGTGCTAAAATTGAATTACTATGCTGTGTGACATCTTTGGTCATGTGGGAGGTGGTCAAGACCACACCATGGGAAGAGGAAAAGTTGATCCAGAAGTTGAGCATTCAAGCTGAGGATATTGGTGCTGGGTGGAGCAGCCCTGGATTTATGGACAGACTGGGGAATGACACGGTGGAGAGGAGTGCTGTGGAAAGGAACCTGGGTGTGCTGGTCGATGGAGAGTANTGGTGAAGGCCTTGAGGAGGAGCCATGTGAGGAGCAGCTGAGGGCACTTGGTCTGCTCAGCCTGGAGGAGACTGAGGGGAGACCTCACTGCAGCTCCAAGTCCTTGTGAGGGGCAGAGGAGGGGCAGGCACTGATCTCTGCTCTGTGGTGACAGCGACAGGACCCGAGGGAACAGCCTGAAGCTGTGTCAGGGGAGGTTTAGGTTGGAAATTAGGAAAAGGTTCTTCCCCCAGAGGGTGGCTGGGCACTGAAAGGCTCCCCAGGGCAGTGGTCACAGCACCAGCCTGGCAGAGCTCAAGAAGGGTTTGGTCAATACCCTTGGGCACATGGTGGGATTCTTGGGGTTGGTGCCGTGCAGGGCCAGGAGTTGGACTCGATCCTTTTGGGTCCTTTCCAGTCCAGGATATTCAGTGATTCTGATGCATTTAATTCGTGACCCATCTTCAGAGGCATCTGGGTCCGTACCGATCCAGCTTTATGAGGTGTAGCTGTCTGTAACTGCAAGGTTGGCGAGCAGGGCACCAGGAATCAGGGCAGTGTAGCCACAGGTTCCCGGCAAGGACTGAGCTGTGCTCCCCGTGCAGCCGGGACGGCGGTGGGGGCTGGAGGCCGAGTCCTGGAACGACCCCAGCTCCGGGCGGATCAGCTCCGTGCCCGTGCTGGTGCGGCGGCAGACTCCCCGTCATCCCTTTTCCCCGTGGCATTTTGTTGCTGCTGGCAGTCTTTCAGGCTGTTAGTACAGAAATAGCTATGTTCTGATGTTGCAGAAATAATGCATAAAATGTGGAGGCAAACGTGAGCGTTTGAGATAGCTTTGTGAAAATCACTATGTAAGATATTGGTCAGTAGATTGAAATGCAGCCTTTTTTTGGCTTGCAGAAATACAGCTTGCATGATCTTCCTGTTTGAAAATAATTTTTCTTCTAGAGCTTGTCAGAACAAGAGATTTTTCGGAGCTCACTGCTGCTATTCCATGTATATGTATATGTGGTCTTTGTTCCTTGTGTCCTCGAGCAGTTCTTTTTTTTTCTCCTGTCTGTAAGTTGGGGTTTTTTTGAATGTTGGACAAAAGCACCCGAGTGTTTACACTAGACAAACCTTTATCTTGCAAGCCGAGTTTGTTCTGAGCTCAGAAAGCAGCGGAGAGCAGCAGGATGAGCTGCTGCAGCAGCACATGGAGCGTGTCCTCTCCTGACCCTCTCCCCTGGTCCCAGAGATGCCTGGCAAATGGAGCCTTGGCACTCTGCCCCGGCTGGTTACACAAGGCTCTCCGTGTCCTACTTATCTGAACAAAAGCTGCTCTGAGCAACACGGGCATCACACCTAGGTCACATAGGCAGAAAAAGCCATCTCCTGACAGAATTTTACTGAGTCATGATGGAGCTTTCCTTCATGGTAAGTCGGTGAGGATTGTCAGGTTTCAGATGATGGCTTGCCTTCCTTGCTGAATAAATGCAGAGCCGAGAGCTATTAAACTTGCTGATGTCACCCCGGAGAGGAGGAGGGAGTAGAATCACTACGTTGAGGTCTCAGGTTTGGATGTAAACAGAGACAGTACTGAAAATCTTGCACTGAAAAGAAAAGGGTTCGGTTTGCTTTTGTCATTTATTGATTAAAGGAACAACAAAACCTGGGTACTTGCCTCTTAAATTGTAAAGAATCCGTGTTAATTCTACGAGAGAAAGCAAGTTACCTAAATCAGTGTCAGATTACTGTTACTTTACTACCAGACCTAGTGCTTTCATTAGTTCTCTCTATATGGAATCCACTGTACTTCTCATCCTTGGAAAGGTTATCTTCAGAATTGTTTCCACAATCAGAGGCAAGTCAAGGACTCCAGAGGAGACGGAATAGGCTGTAGATAACTCTGCAATTACAGATGGCTACAAATCAAGGTGATTTAGGGCTTGGATGGTCTTAAAGGTCTTTTCTAACCTAAACGATTCTGTGATTGTGCCTTGAGCCGCAGCCCTTGAGGAGAGCCTGTTAGTTTTTAACATTCAGAACACTGCCTTCTAGGTAAATCCTCTTACTGGGGATTTGAATTTCTATAGACTGCTGTCTGCCTTGAGGTATTGTGTGTCGTCTCTGAGCTGCAGCGGCCTCTCCTGCATAACAACTATTCCACACAGCAGTAGCCAGCTCAGTGCTGCAATATTTGAGAGGGGTGCAGATGTTTGCCAGCCGCTGCTGTTGGTTGCAGAAATGGAAGTTGGAAATTATTACTATTTTTAAATTTTTTTTTGGTGCTGGTAATTGTGATTAGTGGATCTGCTTTTGGCTGACAAGGTTGATGTGTTAAGAATGCGTGCATGGGGGTTTTTTTTGTCTGATTTTGAATACTTAACGGGGAGCTATGTATTATTTATCCGGCAAGAGGTGTAGGTTTGCTTGTGTACGTGCATTTCAGAGGTTCTTGGTCTGAAAGGTTCTGGGGTTTCTGTGTATTGCTTTTAATTGTGATAACTGTCTAGTGCAAACGGTGTATTTTTCTGTACTTACTGGCTTTGGTTTATCAATTTCTTGACCGTTCGTAGATTACTGAACAGTGCAAATAGAAATTTACCACACTTGGAAAATTTTCATAACGTGGATTTTGAATTTCAAAAGTCGGCTACTGTAGCAGTGAATATTTAAATTTTTAGGAGGCATTGCTGAGAATATTTGTGCTTTTTTCTACTGTATAGCACTTGATACTATTGGCATACTTATATATTAAAATGATTAGATTTTCTTATATGGTTGCCTGCATTCTCTCAGTGAATCTCACTGCAATAACCCTTCAGAAAAACTGCTGCAGAGCAGTTGTCAATCTTTTCTCTTTAGATCTGTTTATTTTTTATAATAGCATTGCTAGGTGAGAGTAAATCTGTTCCATTCTGCTTTATCTTTTCATAGTAATTGTAAGTGACGGTGCAAGATGACACATCTGTACAGAAAGGATTTTGTACCTTTTAGATCAGTAACACTCAGTGGTACAGGCCAGAGCCTTTTTTTTTTTTCTTTTGGCAGGCAAAATGCAATTTAGGATAGAACATTTTATTTTTATTTAGGGTTGGTTTTTTTAAAGTTGTCTGCTTAGTAGAATCACTATGGTAACAGACTAAAGGATGTCTCTGAGACGCTCAACCTGCATTGCAATGTAAGTGAGGGGAGACTGTAAGTTGTCTGCCTGCTGAACAGGAGAGAAAGGAACAGGCAGAGCAGAGAAATAAGCTAATAATTAATGTTTGTAAGCTATTCTTTAATGCTCGCGCTAAGGTTAAAAAGTTATTTTACAATGTGAATCCTTTGGTTTTTGTGTTCTCTTCTGGGGGGATATTACTAAAATGTTCATTAAAAATCATGAATGTGTGTTGTTACTCAACTTAAATTTGATTCATTTTTTAAACGCTGTTTATATTACAAATTACGTTGATGAAGTGAGTGAGGAGGAAGCTGCATCAGTGTATGTCAGAGCTCATGGGAGTGTCAGCATTCTTCTCTCTTGTTATGGATAATACATTAATTTTCTAATATTTTTCCCGATTAAAATGAGGATTTTTGGGAAATGTGATTGACTGATAAAATCTTACAAATCTTAGAGATGTGTTTTATACAGACATGCTGTACACAAGGAGTTCTATCACCATGAGGAAAGTTAAGTAGCATCTAATAGCTCTGAGTACAACAGTACTGAAAATGTGTTGCATGTATCTGTTGATAGAGATTTTTTTCTTCCCAGCTACACCAGTACAGGCTCCCAGTGCCACCTGGTTTGGCATCCTGAATAGCTGGAGCTGAGTTATCTCTTTTAAGCAAAGAAAATAAAACATTATAAAGCGTCAGTCATGTTTTGTGTATTAGAAATCACCTGACACTGTATTTTGTAAATAACTGTATTTATTAACAGTAGTATTTCTTAGGGTAACTCCTGGGCTCCTGTATGCCTTGGCCTTATTCTCTATTGAACTAATATGTCAATTGAAATTTTATACCATGTGGGGGTTTTCCTGGAAGTTTATGGAAAAGTTCAGAGGCACTGGAGTTTCTGTGCCTGTTCCATTCATTTTAATACACTTGTGTCTCAAACTAAATAGTGATCAGTGAATTAACATGACACTTGCAGAAAGACTTCATTGCTTGCTTTTGTGACCTTTATAGGAGAGTGAAAAACCTACCTCGGAACTAAGAATGCAGAGATATTTTAAAAGATACTTTTCATTTTCCTTGAGGAAAAGTGATGAAAATTAAATAGGCTTTAATGTTTAACTGAAGTTTTCTCAACATCTGGAGGAGAGGATGTGAGAACTTCTGAACTCCTTAGGAACTCATGTTTCAATGTAGAGGTATTCGTATTAAGTGCTTTTTGACAAGAGTTCAATTTTTTATAGACTTAAAATTCACTCATTTTGTAGGAAGAGTGTTCTATTTTTCCAGATAGACAGATTAAGAACCTAAATATTAATCTCCATGAGGCAGTGAGCTGGTGTGTCTGCAGTCCCAGCTGTGTATATAAAACTCGATTTTCCAATTTTGATCATTCATTTGATGCCTTCATCCTTCCAGATGCTGCTCCAGTTGTTTTGTGAAGGTGTCTGTTGCCATCTTAGATTACTAGAAGCATTGCAGCATTTGCAATAAAAAACATTTACTTTCTGCTGTAAGCAGTTGAACAAAAATTAAAAATTGTTTTCTTTAAGACACATGGTAAAATGCAGTATTGATTTTCAAGTACAAATTGATTTACTCTTAGTAGTTTGCCCAAGTGCTGGTATTACTTTGAAAAGCAAATAATTCTTTTTTCTTTCCAGCATTTTCAGTTAGCTTTGATTGACTGCAACCCCTGCACTTTGTCTAACGCTGAAAGTAAGTAACCAATAAGTTTTTATTTTGTTGTGGATTTTTTTTAAAGTCTTGTGCTCGCAACTGTATCAATTTTTAATGAAAAAGTGCTTCAAAATCGAAAAAATTGGTACTGAGGGAGACTACAAAACCTATCTCCCTCTTTCAGTGGAGACAGATGTTCCAGTAGAATTGTGCATTGTTTTAGTAAATGGAATAAGTAAAAATTGAGACTTAGCTTATTCATTACTCTGAAAACTTGAATTCTGGAGGAAACTTACTATTTGATCACTTTTTATTTATTTATAAACCTTGTGTTTGTGCCGTGCCACACATTTAATAGTAATTATTTTAAACTTGGCATGATCTTGATAATCTGTAAATTTTCAGTGATTATTTTCATGCCATTTAAATTTATAGACCTAAAATTCAGCATCAATCTTTAACTGTAGAAATAAGGAAGAGAAAAAACGGATTTTTTGCTTTATTTATTTGATGCTAACTATATATTAGTCTGTATTTGAACATGTTAATCTTTAGTGCAGTGTGATCTATCATAGGCAGCATGTACTGCAGGCTGTAACAGAGTGTCCTGCAGATATTTATCCACAGTTAGAGGAATTGTATGCAAGAATAAACGTGTGTCTCTCCATGTTTTAGAGTCTGTAAGAATTAAAAGGCAGAGAGTTGTGAAGGAAATGATTCCTTCAGTTTTTAAGGTATCTTCATGCTGTGGAGCTTAAGTTACTACATAAGTCGAACTTCAGAGGCATTGGATAAAATATTTAAAAGCATTTCTTTAAGAATTGGATGGAATTGTGAATGTTCTATCATCAAGGGTAATGAAGTTTGTTCCCATGGCTGAAACCCCTGGCTGTATCAAGGAGCCAGCAGTGCTTCAAGGCTGTCTTCAAAGCTTTGTCACTTATCAGGAACAGGCACAGATAATTGTGTAAAAATTTGCAGAATTCTCCTTGAGTCAATAGGCTTTTATTGCTTGTCTGCCAGACACGTGATTCTTCATTTTATTTTGTGTTTGTTCATAATCTTTCTCACTAACTTTATCGGTTTTCACTAAATCTCTGAATTTCTGTAAGGTTTTCCTAACCCTTCCCCCTCAGTCCCCTCTGCCCCCAGATTTGTGTAGAGGGGTGGCCCCATGTAAAGGCTTCACTGCCTGACAAACCTAAAGGAGTGAAGAGGAATCAGAGGGGCTTGGTCAGGTCCCTCTGTGCTGTTTTGGGAAGGAGAACTGCACCCCCTGCCCTGGGGTGCTGGGTACCCTCAGTAAATGTTAAATTTACTCCTCCCCCTTGCATTTCTAAAAGCTGGGTGAGCAGCAGCATTACACTGAGTGTGTTCCTAGCAGAAATGTTACAGTACTAAGCATCTCCTCTTCCTATTTAAGCAGTCTCTAATGTGACACCTCTAATTTTCCTTTCTCCTCCAAGGCATCACTTCATTTTGGAGCTTCACACTGGAACGGTTTTGTTAGGAGGGGAAAAAAATAAAGAGACTGATTTTTTAGATAATGAACTCTGGAAACAAAAGCAGGGTTATTCTTTCATCGGTACAGAGTGAAGTTTGATGATGCAGTGAACATAATGGGTGTGTTATGTGCCCTTTAGCAAGGAACACAAAAAGTTTATTAAAATTTTAGATGATGCATTTCATTCTGACCTGGTTTCTGAAGTGCACTTGGCTTCCTTCTTTATAGTGAGGGACAAAGCAGTGCACAAAGGAAGATTTTTTTCCCTCCCTTATGGCCCAGAGTGAAACCCTGAACTCCGTGTTACCTGTATGGTAATTTGGTGTCACACTCTTCTGTAGCTTCAAGGGAAAGAAATCTGTGTAATTGAAATAAATTGAGCTTGGCTCAAACACAGGTATTTTCTTACTTGTAATCCTCAAGAACAAGGAGCAAAAGTCTGTCTCAAAGGAACTTTTCTTTCCTCATCAAAGCAGAATGAGGATTACATTCATCTCAATTAGCTTTAGCTATCTACCAGTCCATGGATAGTCCAGGTTAGCAGTTCTCAAGTCTGTGATGATTTCAGCAGCGTGAGGGTAATTTTCCTTCTGCTTTTACTCTTGAACAACTTTCATTTTTCTTTTCCTAGCCAGCAAACTTCTTGCCTGCACGAGCTGCTGGTAGTATTAGGGAATTCTGGGCAATTTGTATGAGGAATTGAAAATGCTTAACAGTAATAATCTGAATATCACCTGTAATTAACACTTAGTTGAGTTTACCAGGAGAAAGACAATTCCTAAAAAAGGAAGAAAAGACACCTAAATTTAAGACCCTATATAAAACTGGCAGTGTTTAACATAATGTTCTGTAACCCAACTAGTCTATTTCTTTTGCAGATGAATTAAAATGTTTATTTCTAGCTTGGTTATGTACAGAAACTACTACCTGTGTTCTCTTAGCTTCAAGGGATTTTATTGCTAAGTTTACTGAAAGGTTAATGGACTCTGTGTTTCAAAATACAAATAAAATCCATGGACTGCTTTTGTCAATATCTGTTCTCAGTTTTTGTGCTTTGTTAGGATACAGATTCATTTTCTGTCAGGTCTGGTATATTAAGTGTGAAATATCAATGTAAAAAAATAATCTTTTGGTGTCTTCAACATGTAATTTGTCTTGGGTTTGCATTGATAAATTTGAAACATTGTTCATCCCTCACTTCAAAGCAACACATTGTAATTACTGTTGTTCATTAAAACTAATAATTTTGGTTTTCCCACTCTTACAGTTCAGTTTCACATTGCCCACTTATATGAAATCCAGGTAAGCTTTAAGCTCATTTTCATAAGGTGTGGTTGAGTTTCAAACTGTGTGATGTAATCAGTCTGTGGAATTCAGATGATAGATGCCCTAGTAAAGTTAGACTTAAGCGTTGAATCACTCAAGAAACTTTATTTGCTTTGACTAAATTAAAAATATTTTTATATGGAGTGTCATGCTGTAAAATGGAATAGCTATCTTAATAAACATATATTTACTAATCTCCCAATTTGAGTGCAAAAAAAAAATCCCAGAATACAACTCTCAGGAAAATTCTTTTATGAGATTATAATTATATTTATATTTAAAAGGTTTGTATATAGATTAAAAAATACGACGTTTCTCAGTTCATGTATATTCATTTCGTTTCTCATATACACACACAGTTGCCCAGGTGCCTTTTAAGTATATTTGACATGAAATTTTCAAATTTAAGTGCAATTTTAAAAGTTTTTAAATGTCCAAATTAAATTGATAAATGTGACATTAGGGATCTGAGGTCAACAGCAAATAGAGCTGTGTTACTTACTCTGAATTTTTTGAATGAAATTGATTTTTTTGGGAAATTACAGAACTTCCTGAGCTTCCAGAATATAAGTAAATTGAAACCAAGTGGCTACTGAGATAGCTACTGTATATTTGAGATTTGACTGGCTGGTTACATAATGTAGATGCTGTGCCCTTTCACCACGTTTATAGGTATCATATGACTGAGGAAGGGATGGGACACGAAAACAAAACCTTTTGTAAATTAAATGGGTGACAGACACAAGCTGTATTTTCAGTCAGTTAGAAAGTGAGTGCTATCTTTTGATGGCACTGTGAAAAATGGCCTCAGGTATTTCTATATAAATAAAAGATATAACTCTGATAAACAGAATATTTTTCTTTTGAATGCTTTTGGTGCAAAGCCATATGACAGGACAGAAATCTCCCATCCCAACTCACCATTAAGCAACTTCATGGATTGTTGTGGTTCTTACTTGGCCACCATCCACATTCCATTCAACACATCAGTTCTGTTTTACTCCAGCACCTCAGAAGAAAGTTAAACACCCCAGGCCACTGTGCCAGGTGTCCTGTGTAAGTGTGTGACCAGTGTTAGCTGTGCTTGAGCTGTGCTTTCTGGCTGACAAAAATACAGGCAGCTTTATTATATAATTATAAAATACAGGAACTTTATTTTAATGCAAGTCAGAGCAAAAAAAGTTTCAGTGCATTCTCCTCTCAGGTTTGGTTTGTCTCACAGTTCTGGTTGGGAAGGGTATCTTGTTTTCTGGAATTTGACCAGAACCAAAAGAGAACCAAAAAAGTCCTGGCTTCATTCTTGATTCCTCTGACACAAGGAGGAGAGGTTTTGGAGACAGGCTGGTTGCTCGGTTTCTTTTACTGGACACAAGGAAACAGTTTTTTGAACCCCTCCATATACTTGTAAATTGTCTACTCTCTTAATATTAGTGAAAAAGTTAATTCATTCCTTAATTAAGTACCACAGTACTGCACTTTAAATGATGGATTGCCAGGCTCTGGACAAGAGACAAGCCCGGTGTTGATGAGAATTAGCAGTGGGTTTTGTGGTGTTTAATGCTGGTTTCTATTACTCCACCTGTGAAAGTGAGATGGCTTGTACGGTGTCTAAAGAAAAACGCTGCACTGGGTTCTCCTCCCCTTTTCCATTCCCAAGACCGTTCATGATGCAGCCAAACATCAAGGGCTTTGGAATTAGCATATTGATGTACACAAAAAGTTCTTCCCTGTGAGGGTGGTGAGGCCCTGGTCAGGGTGACCAGAGAAGCTGTGGATGCTCCGACCCTGGAGGTGTCCAAGGCCAGGTCAGACAGAGCTTGGAGTAACCTCATCTGGTGAAAGGTGTCCCTGCCCATGGCAGGGGGTTGGAATTAGATGATCTTTAAGGTCCTTTCCAACCCAAACCGTTCTTATCCTATGAAGTAAAGCCAAATCTAAACATTGTGACAGGTCTTGTTAGTATTTTAAGGCAAACAGATTTCTAAAGGGTAAATGCTACAACAGATAACAAAAGTAAAAAATGCTCTAGGTCTGGAAAACATGTTCTATTTTGATAGGCCTTTCTGAAACCTTCTGAGCCTATAAACATATTTTTCAAAGTGTGAATATTAGGCACTAATATTTACCTAATTTGACATCTGGATTGCTGCCTCTGCTGTCATGCTCTACAGTGAACTTCTGTTCATTTGCTTTACATCCATAGTCATAAACTACAAATTTTGTTCCCGATGCTAAATTTAAAATTTTTTCCTGATTGTTTTTCTTTTGCTGGACATGGATATTTTATTTATTTATATTATTTGTTTTCTTACCAGTTGTCTGCATTTCATGAACACCAATTAAAAATCTTTTCTACCAACTTCCCCTTGTTCCATTTGAAAGTATGTAATTGCTGCTTTAATTTTTCTTCCTGACTAGAATAAGGTTTTAAAAATCACCAGAGTTTTCTTTTATGGTTTTGAGATTTCAAGAACTTGATAACATTTTTAAATTCTAGTAGGTATTTAATTGTTTAGAGTCTTCTTCCCAGTTGTCCCTTCAAAACACCAATACTCATTGCTATGTACTCCTTGCCTAAAACAAATGTAATTAAGCCATGGTCATTTGCATTTAGGTGGCCCCATTTATTTTAATACACTCTTCAACTGTTTGCCAGGATGAAGTCCAGTGTTGAATTATCTGAAAGCATATTTGTGGAAGAGGAGGCGCAGAACAGTTGAAAATTTAAAAAATACGTTCACTTCTAGGCGATTATTGTTAGGGAATGCAAACATAAATGCTGATGTTACCAAATAATTCTTCAAATAATTATTGGGAAGTCTTAACTTTTAATATATGCAAAACAGCTCATACAGTTCACAGAAGTCAAGAAAGATCCCAATCCTACCCTGGAAATATTCTGTACCAACATCTGTTTGTATAGGGAATTGAAAATTGAGTGTTTCCAGACTGTAGACACACCTAAACTACACAGCAGATAATAAGATATCGTACCTTCATTATCTAGGCATAATCCTTTTAATTCTAAATGTGGTGGGACTCTTACCAGGACAACAAATATCTTGAAAGAGGCAGTTCAAAAATACTGAAGGAAGGAAAGAGGCAAAATTATACCAACCACCAAATACTGATGATCTTTGGTTTTGTTACGAATTTCCTGGAGGGAATTTGTGTGGGGTTTTTTCAGATGTAGATTCACATTCAAGTATTCCCCTTAAAAGCAGAATACTCATTGTAGTAGAAGAACCATAATGCATGTATGAGGAGTTGACAAAATTTAATAATTTGCAAATTTCCCTCAATTATTTTAAGTAGTCAGTTTCTATTAAATGCTATATTTATGGAAGTTTTTCTCTTACCATATATATACGTCACTCATTAAAGCTTTCATATGCACTGTATGCAAAAAAAAATTCTAGAATTTTTTGTCAATGTGTTTGTGTGCTGTCAGTGCTGTGAAATCGTTGCTATTGGTGATCTGTTGTAAGCTCTATGATTAATCCATTTACTTTTTTCCTTTTGCAGAGAAAGTATCACTCTGCAAAGGAAGCTTATGAACAGCTTTTGCAGATCGAAAACCTTCCTGCACAAGTAAAAGCAACTGTCTTACAGCAGTTAGGTATGTAAAATTAACTTTTATTTTCCTCTGTGTTACGTTTTTTCCATCTTTGCCTTCAGCAGTGTTTTTTAAGGCTCAATTTCCAAAGCGAGTCTTAGACACACTGCACGTGGTACCTGAGATTTTCACCCAGATAGAACATGTAGCAGTAGATAGTCAAGTAAATAAGAGAGGAGGAAAGTATTTTAATTAAAATTTCAAAATTAAAAAGGTCCTAGACTTGCTGCAGTATGTGTGTTAGGTTTTGGGCAGGGAGAGGGTGGTCTTTCAGGGCAGCAGTTGGAATCCTGTGTTCTCTGTTCTGCCTCTGATAACATCCCTTGAATAGCCAGATTAATGCAGTAAACCTAAATACTCTCTGTCAGACTAGAAGAACATGGCAACTGAAAAATTCACCTTTTCTTTCTCTTTAATTATACTATGTAATGAAAACCTATTTCTATAACTAAAAGGTTTATCATCAGGTTCCATAAAAAAACCCATACAAGATGTGAAAAGGAATTACTTTTTTTTTTAATTGTTATTTTCTATGTTTATAGAAAGCTGATAAATAATTTTTAGACAAGAATTTCTAAAAAGTGGGTAGAATAAAATGCTTTTGTCCTCTATACCATATAAAAGTATTTCCAGAATATTTTGTTAAAATTGTTCAACCCAGTACAGAACTTCTCCATTCACCTTCTCCATGTTCTTCATCTAATTTATTATTCTAAGTATTAATTTAGCCTGCTTATGCCCATTTTTATTTTTTTCCCCTCTTCACATAGTGGTCATTTAACTCAAACTTGTAACTGGCATTAAGTTATGGCCACAATGCTTTCTTTTTCTGTGATGCAGGTTGTGTATGGATTTGGAGTGGGATAATTTGAGCTCTGTGACAAAATGTCAAAATCAGTGGGCTAATTTTGAGTCATTTCTGGGAAATCACAAGTGAAACTGCTGGAGGAGTTTGCTGCAGGACTCGGGGTGCTGCTCTTTTTGCTGTCACAGGACAGTGTTGCTTACATCTCAGTAAGCCCTTTGAATTTTTTTTTAGCTTGGTATTATGTCACTTAGTACAAATTGTCAGCAGTTTCATCCAGAAAGGCTGTGCATCTGATCAGTGGAAGACAGGCTTCTCAAAAGAGCTGACCAGTTCTTTTTCATCTCTGTTTGATGTATGTTGCCACAATAGAAGCAAAGGCACATGGCTGTATTCATAAAATCCTGCCACAGGTCTCTGTGCTAGCAGTAAGAGCAGTGACTTTGAGAATTGTCTGCTGTCTGAAAACTGGATTAACTCTCTTTATTCAATCAGCATAGGTCACCCAGTTTTGTTGTGTGGGTAGCTTCTGTGTGGAGAAAGGGATAGAGTGGTCTTAACTGGAACATTGAAGGAATAATGCCATTTCCTTTGCTCTTCTCTGTTAACAGTGGTATTTATCAGTCTGGTGTTTATCACAGATTTAGTCTTTAGCAGCTGGTAATAAAAACACCTCCTCAGGAAGCACAGTCCGGGTGGTACACTGCTGCTTAGAAAAAATAATAGAAAATACCTGCCATCTGCCAGAATGCTACTTGCAAAACCCAGTCAAAACATATTTGTATTTGTATTTGTATATTGAACTCTTTTTTTTTTTTTTACTTTGTCAGGAAAAAATCAGTTTGAAAATAGCTTTTGTTTATTTTCCTTAGCTAGTTCATGTTTATTGAGCCAGATTGGAATTGAGGCAGGTTCAGATGTCTTGTGAGAGAATTACTAAAATCTTTGCTCCTGTTGCTGGTTTCCAAAGCTGTGACTGTGGAGGAGAACCCTGTGATTCCCAGATAAACAGATACCCAGCTAGTTCAGGTAGACATCACAATAATACCTGTACAGGTGGATAAGAGCAGTTTGCTCCTTCCTTCTTTTTGCTGCTCCATTTGCTTTCCAGACAGCAGTTCTTTTCACCACTTTGCTCAAAATTTCATTGAATTAATGAGACTGAAGATCAAATCTGTCCCACTGTTCTTTCTCCAGTTGTACTTGGCTGTTGCATAAGGAAGAGTGTAAGAACAACATAAACCTCTGCTTAGAGTTCCTAAAGTGCTCTCCCAATGATTTTTGGCTAGGGGCATTCCTGGATGGTGTCCATGTGATTGGATGAGGCATCCAAGGTGCTGAAATGGGGAAGAAGTTCATGTCTTCAGAGACACTCATATTTACTAAATGAAAAATGACTGCCACAAGCTCAGTGTGAGAATGATTGATAAGCATGAAAAAAAGGCACGTGACCTAGGTTAGCACATCAGAGGGATTTGTTCCAAATTGGTTCCAAATGAGATTGCAAAGATCTGCAAAAGAGCATGGAACATTTGTGAACTGTGGACAAGGTCTGTGGTTTGGTTTATCATATTAAAAATGTCCCAGCAGTGGAAAAGTAGTCAATTATGCTGGTTGAGAATTGGAGATAGGTCTTGCAAATGGGAAACTGCACAGCTTAGCAGAGGTTTTCCATCACCTTCTTTATGTACATTCTTCATTTTATGCTCAAGAACAGATCCAGTTTCCTCTGCCTGTGCTACTCTAGTGGAAAACTTTTGTTTGCTCTCCCTTTCTTGCTTTCTGCCTTTTTCAACTCCCTGTGCAGGAAGATAAAATTGGGAAGCAACCCTTGTTTCAGCAGAGAAACCAGATAGGGATTGCTGGTTCCCATTTCTGTCTTCTAGAAATAGACTTGTTCTTTTTTATCTGTGAACCTCAGTAAAGATCTCACAAAGATACAACATGTTATCTTTCAATCCAGCAAGGTTCTGATGAAACAGAAAATAGGCACACAACATTTCTAAAGATAGAGGAAATTGTTTAGTCTTTTTTTTTACCCTTGTTCATAATCCCTGAACTATTATCTTTATCTCAGCCTCTGTCTGGAACAGCACCTGGTACATACATTCTTAATGTACAGTTACTCAAGTGAATTCCAATAACCAACCTCACAGAAGGCTTTTTTTCTTAAAGCACGAGTATTTTCTGTATCCTGAAGAATTTCAGAGGCTTGGGATTTGAATCATAATCGTGGCTTGTTTATTAATTTAATGACACAAAGTTGTGTTATGTGTCTGCAGAAATCACTGGGATTTTTTTCTTTTTTCTGGTCAGTAGATTTTTGACTTGATTGATTTTGAGTCAAGATAAAGTACTTTTTTCAGCACTGTAACCACTTGACTCCTAACCTGACATTTCTTGCAGCCCGTTAAATATTTGAACATCCACTTGTGACCACAATTCTCAAGTGATATTTCTTAAACCATCTCAGGCAAATGTTGTTCAGTAGATGCAATTTAGTTTTCAACTGCCTTTGTTAAAGTTTGGAAGTTGGAAGTCCATTTGCAGAAGTGGCGTGCTATTAACAAGTGTGAGCCCAGTGAATTAAAAAATGAGCTGTATAGAACAGGTAGAGTAAAAATCATAAAGGAAAGTGTAATTACAGAGAGTGAGGTAAGGCTGCAGATGCTCATAAGTTCAGTCCTCAGTCTTGCCTGTCCATGTAGTTAGACTTTATCAAAAAGCACAAATTTAGGGTGCTGAAGAACAGACAGGCAGTGCAAATGTGTGCACAACTCTGTCAGTAACCAGAAGTTTATACAAACCTTGGGTATTTTATGAAATTGGTTTCATCATGTTCCACAAGGAGCTGTGTACAGGTGGGACACTACAAACACACAGGGACACTCCTTTGTCACATCTTACATTTTACAAATGTTTTCTGACAAGCAGTGGCTTGTTAATACAAATACATGGCTATTGAGCAGACAGCAAGACACTGCTGAGCACTGTGGCATGCAGTGATTTCAGCAAGGCAGCTGCTGGCCACAAAAGATTTCCTTGTTTGTGCTCATTGTGAGAACAGCAGTGAGATGGTTTTGTGGCTGCTTGAAGGAATTCATCTGAGCATGGAGGGAGATGAGGAGCAGCTGGAGAAGGTGATGAAGGTGCTTTGTTTGAAGTGGTAACCAAGCCTTGCATCAGTGCTAGAACAGGGATGCCTTTTAATAGGATGTAAAATATTATTGGGGAGGATGGGTTGTGGGAGGCCTTTAAAGTGGAGATGAATAATTTGTCTAATATAATGAAAGAAGAAAAGGCATTTAAAAGAATATGATGTGTGGTTAGATTAATTTGTTATGTAGATGAGAGGTGATTGCATTTGTCAAGGTGAATGGAAAGTACATTGTATTAATGAAGAGGAAATGACAATGTAAGAAAGACTCAAGTGGAGATGCAAAAATTCTTAGTCCAAATGTAGATATGGGACAAATACAAGGATTTAGAAGAAAAGGAGTAAACAACATAATAATAACAATGTAGATATTATACATGTTTTATACATACATACATATATATATATATATATAAAAATAAAACCATAATTGCTGTCTGTGACAGGGAGAATGGTGGTGTTTTTCACAATGTCAGGGAAGGTGTCTGTGTTCAGATGAGGAAAGAGTTAACATTCACTTTTATAGTAGAAGATTGAGCAGTTCATAATTGTGCTACTAATCTCTTAGACAATTATTTAAACCCAAAAAAGTGCTTTAAGACGACATGACAGTATTTTTAACTTTGGGTCTTTTTTGTCCTGTAATTTTAGTATAGAACTTTAGAAGTTTTTTAAAACTTCATAATGTTATATATAAGTGGTTTTATTGCTTGATATTCTTATTTTTAAAGAGACACTAATGCTACAAAGTCCTGCTGTGCCAGGGTATTAAATGGTCTTGGGGGATTTCACTTCTGCCATTTGTGGGTTCTTTTTGTAGGCTGGATGCATCACACCGTGGATCAGCTTGGAGACAAGGCAACCAAGGAAAGCTACGCTATACAGTATCTCCAGAAATCTCTAGAAGCAGATCCAAATTCTGGTCAATCCTGGTATTTCCTTGGAAGGTAAAAAAACACTTCATAGACACTGTAACTATATTCGTAAATTATTTTGAGGATACTCATTATTGTGAGTATTTACACTGGTTTTTCTTCTTAATCCTTTCAGAGGAAAAATGAAGGGAAAGGATGTATGTATCTACTGAACTTTTAAGTTTTCTGGGAAGTGTGTAAAAATATAAGGTGCTAACATATTTGGGATGAATATAGATTGGAAGTTGAAATGAAGTATGTTACCCAAGTGGCTCTGCTTCTTTTGTAGTTATTATTCAGTCTACACATTTGCAGTAATCTGAATATATCCTGCCTGGTTTTACCTGTTTCTCCTCCTCCATCTTCTATTCTCTCCCTCTTTTTTGTAAATCCTCTGTGAATGTTGTTACTTCTCTTCATACCTTTTTCGTAATTCTTTCTCTCTGTTCTTTCTCAGAATCTCCCTCTGATCTCAGTTTTTGCACTGAAATATATTTTCCTAGGCAGACATCCGTTTTTAGAGGACACACATAGCAATGTATAGCTCAGACTGATAAATTCACATGTACGTTTAGGTGTTCAATTAATTTTGTAGCCTTTGACAGTATTTTTTACTTGAAAAATAACATTCCCAGATGTAAATCATACAAATTTGATGAGTTTTTCTGGTGTCCTTTTTAAGAAAATTGAGTACTTTACTTAAACCAGCAGTAACCATTGAAATACTCAGGTTTTGGAGAAAGCTTCGAGGGCGATTCAAATCCATATGTGAACACATCAGTTCTGTTGAGGAAAACATTTAAAAAGAATGAGGCAAAAATAAAATTAATATCCTAACCTCAGTGTCTTCCAGCTGACATTCTTGGGGATTCTGGTCACATACAGCTGGAACCTATTTTTGATTTTGTCGTGCTAATAATATTTCTCCAGCTGTTCCTGTAAAAGAGGGATCTTCAGCCAGCCAGCACCAGCACCGAGCATGCAGGGCAGAGGGGCAGGGCAGGTGTGGAGGGAAAAGGGAAAATGAAAAATAAAAGGATAATCTTGTACATCTTACCTTCCACTGGGCTGAAATCCTGGTTTTTTTCTTCAGTAGTGCCATTCCAGGTGCCTTGAGCAAGTTGAGTTCTCAGGCAGGACAGAGCTGGGGCTCCTGCACACGTGCAGTGCAGCTGCTGTGCTCCGCTCTCGGGTGGTCAGGGTAAGCCTAGGAGCAGACAAGGGGGAGAAACACAGGAAATGGGGTGGAAAATTTAGTGGGAGCATCTCTTGAGCTTCACAGGGAGGACTAGAGCAAATGTGTTGCTGTGCCCCATTTCTCCAGTCCATACACGGGAGGGAGAAGAGGAGGGGAACAGGGTTAGGGGGTTGTGCATTCACTTTTTTCCCCCCTCCTGTATTCCCTTGTGCTGTTCCTTCCTCTGCTGGTTGTCCAAACCAGACAGCAAGTTGGTTAAATCTATCTTTCAAAAATACATAGCCACCACCCTCCTCTCCCACTGGAAAAACTCATCTCCCAGAGTTTTGAGGGGGCCTAATGTTAGTGCTACCATAATGAGAGGATTTATGTGTGTGATACACAGGCAGAGGGAAATGTCTATTGGACATCAGGTTAGACTGTCATTAAAACAACCTCCTGAAACATTGTATTCAGACTTAATGGATGTTTTTAGGCAAAGTAATACTATATTTTATTGTATTCCTTTCCTAGTGTTCCTCGAAAATACTCAAAAAGTGTAGCATGTTTGACAAACCTTTGCCTGTACTGTTCTGCTTGTTTTTTATTATTTACTAGAATAAATTTTCTATGGTTATTTATGGTTTTGAAAGTTGTCAGTTCTTTTTCCAACAGAGAAACCTCTTACTAGCAATACAGGACACAGTTATTGTTGATTAAACTAGTAAATACATATAGATGGATATTTGATCCTGGCTTTATTTGGACCTTTTAATTTTAAAACTGTAGGTATTATTCCCTGTGGTATAATTGTAGTTCTCTTTAATGCCAGAATACCTTGCAATTCGTGCATGAAAAATACTAAAGTGTAAGACATAAAAAGACACAGAATCACACTATAATTTTAACAAAATTTGGTGCTCTGTATATGCAGAACACGTTACTGGTTTGTTCATTACTCAAGTATGATTGAGATGCAAGAAATGCACATAAAAAGCCTCCCAGGCAATCAGGAACCATCCTGATTGAGTTGGTCAGTATCACTCAATAATTCTGTCTTGTAGAACATTAAGTTTTATAACCATTTGTTTGATGAAATAGGTAACTTAATTGTTTCACTTTAATGCTATCTGTAGATAGATTTTTTTTTATTGACTGATAAGGTATCACAAGTGAAAGAAATGCAAGTCTTTCAAATGTGGGATGACTGTTTCCCTTACAAATGTAGTAATCCAGGGTTTAAGTAGTTTTGGTGTGCTTAAATAAATAATTAGAAATGCATGTTAAGATGTTTGAGTCTGCTTATGCCTGGCATTCAGAAACAGCAAATGTTGAGTGTGTATTTGCATGACTTAACATTTATCAGATCAGTCTTGGTAAGCCATGCTCAATGATTACCTTCTATAAATACTACCAAAGGTCTTTTTTTTCTTCTCCCAGGTGCTATTCAAGTATTGGGAAAGTTCAGGATGCCTTTATATCTTATAGGCAATCTATTGATAAATCAGAAGCAAGTGCAGATACATGGTGTTCAATAGGGTAAGAATGATACAGGGTAATACAATTACATAATTCCATCTTATTATTTATAAATAAAGAATATCAGCTTTTTAACCTTCTCGTGAACTCAAAGGGACTGTAATTTTTTTTTTATTTATATCTCCATTTTGTCAGACTTGTCCAGTTTGAAATTCAGATAATGAATTTATATTTGCTTCCTCAATTTTTTAAAACACTGGATATGTTATGTACGTTAATTTTGCATGGTAAACTTTTATACATTTCTTTTTATTACTGTGGTTTATATAATGCCAACATTTATTAAGGGGGTGGGGTGGGGGGGGGGATGTGTATATTTGAATTGCTTGTGTCTTCACTTTGTCATTAATTCTCAACTTCAATAATCTTTCTATTCAGTGTGCTGTACCAACAGCAAAATCAGCCTATGGATGCTTTACAGGCCTATATCTGTGCTGTACAATTGGACCATGGCCATGCTGCAGCCTGGATGGACCTAGGCACACTCTATGAGTCCTGCAACCAGCCTCAGGATGCCATTAAATGCTACTTAAATGCAACTAGGAGCAAAAATTGTAGTAATACCTCTGCACTTGCAGCACGGATAAAGTATTTACAGGTAAAACTAACATTTTCAGCAGCGGGAAATACTCATCAAACACACAGCAGAGGGGAGGGGAGAAGTCACACACGAGTTTAACTGGCAGTTGTTTGTGGTGTGTATAACCTGTTTTCATGTGTACTGTAAGCATATCATAGCCTGTAATATTTTATTTCTTCATTTTTAAGTGGAAATTAATTCCTTATAAGCCCTATTTTGCACATTTAATCAAAGCATACTGTTTTACATCATTTTGCTTTTTTTCTTTGTATTTGTCTACATTTTTAAGTTCTCATAACATATAGTGAGAATACGCAACACACTATCTTTCACTCTTGTTTGCAATTTCAGAAAAAAGGAATTATGAGACCTCTGAATCCAGAGCTCATCTTTGTTCTGATTCTCACAAAGGTTTATATTCTGGTTACCCTCTTTATACCTAGCACCTTTCTAAACCCCAAAATTTTAAATCTATCCTCTCTTTAAGACATAATTAGCTACAGCATTTAGGAAGATTTCATGGACTTGCTCTTACTAAAGTAGGCTTGTGTTAAATTTGCTTTTTACATAATTTTTCCTAGGCTCAGTTGTGTAACCTTCCACAAGGTAGTCTACAGAATAAAACTAAATTACTTCCTAGTATTGAGGAGGCATGGAGCCTACCAATCCCCGCAGAGCTTACCTCCAGGCAGGGTGCCATGAACACAGCACAGCAGGTGAGAAGTTGGGTTATGTTCTGCAGGTGCCCAGCTTTAAGGGTTCTTTACAATCTGTAGTGGTCAAGCTTATTTTATTGAGCACAGGATTGGCTTTTATTAAAAGAAGCCTTTGATTTATTTGCAGAGGGATATTAGATCAAGGAGCTCCCTATAATGTGGGAGACATATGGGGGTACCAATTTAGAACCTTTGTGGATTTTCATTATTTTAAAAGATTTCATCTTAAATAGAAATGCTGCAGTGGTTTAATAATCCCGTGAAAGGTACACATTCCTCCATTGATGACCATATGGAAACTGATTTTTCAGTTATTGAGATCAGCTTCAGAATATCTACTCGGCCCTTTTAATATTTGTGGGCTGTTAAAATTATAAAATTTAAAGGAAAGCATTAAGAATATATAGAACCATATTTTTGTCTTCCTTCTGTGATTCTTAGGCTTGTAAACCTCATCATCCAAATACTGAACCTGTACTAGGCCTCACTCAAACACCAATTTCACAGCAATCCTTGCCACTACACATGATTCCTTCTAGCCAAGTAGATGACCTGACCAGTCCTGCCAAGAGGAAAAGAACATCTAGTCCAACAAAGGTATATATTCCAATGAACTAGAGCCCCCTACCAAAATTATATGGAAATATGCATTGAAATGTTGCAGCATGCACAGAATTTGTGCTGTAAATTTTAATCCTTTGGCATCAAGGTGGGGAATGTTTTTAGAAATTTTAAAAAACAGTTTTCAGTGGTGTGTTTAATTAGATTCCAGCTCAGACAGGAGGTGCATAAGGGCAGTGCAGGTTGGTGGCACTGTATTGCAGTTGTAGTTGTGTCAGTGAAGAAGTACAGTGGTAGTCTGATGATTGAGAGGGAGACAATCATGTCATCCTGTCTATTGCCTTTGCTTATATTTAGAATTCAAGTGTTTCATCATCATGTAATAGTGTTATAGTAGATAAAGTATTCAGTTTTAAAAGTAGCATACATTTAAGTTAATTGCATAATTTGATTTGCTTGTTTCTCCTTATGGTATTAGGTATCATTAACTTTTTCCTCAGACTACTCTGTTGGGAATAGTAGAATGAGACTTGGTGTATTTTAGTACATTCTATTATATTATATTATATACTCTTATGTTATTATTCTTGAAACAATTACTAGTTCTTTCATAAATAAGATAAAATCTAGATAGTAAAAGAAAATTATGTTGGCCCTCTGATAGTCACACATTTTAATGTAACGTTTTCTCTCAGAATACTTCAGATGTTTGGAGCAGTGGCCATACAGTGTCACATCCTCCTGTACAGCAACAAATTCATTCTTGGTGCTTGACACCACAGAAATTACAGGTAGGTATGGGAGATCTTCAGAAGCTCTGTTACATTCTTTGTTTCTTCTTCCTTTTAAGAAAGTAAATCTGGGACATGTTCTAGTTTCACATTTCTGAAATTCGGTGTGAAATACTTCCCAAATAATTCCCAGGGTGTATTTCAAGTTCTAATATTTATGGCCTCTCTATGTGAGATAAGTTCTGGAGTCAACTAAATTATCTCTAGCAGAAATTGAACACTTACATTGTACGAATTTTATAATTTATAAAGTAAGAACATACAGTAACTTACGTTACTTGTCTTATTGACATTTTAAGATATGCATACAGATATGCAAATGGTCACACTTGTATGCAAAGTGAGTTTTGTGACTTGCTGTAATTTGGGGGATACTGAAAGAGGTGTAGAAGTATTGTAATATCATCTCTTCCTCTGAGGTAGCTTCTTGTATGGAATTGCATAAACAAACCAGCACATTCTACAAAATGATTACTCAAATGAAATCTGCTGCTGCTTTTCTCTATTTTATGTCACCTAATACAATTCTATGAAATGCTAGATTTTAGTTTGGAAATCTTGTTTCAGGTGCTTTTTGTCGGGAAGTTTTGTTGTCTCTTCAGTTCATTAGGGCATACAGTGAGCTTCAGCAGGAATTACATACATTGAAAATCAGGCCCTGCTGGAAACTTCTACCCATGCATTGCAGATACTGCTTGGGATGCAAAGAGAAATAGAAAGGAGCACAGTGCAGAGGCAGAAGGCTTTCTCATTAACTGAGCAATGTTCCCCTCAATTCCAATATAGTTCTTCAGCTGTTTCTCTGTCTGAACAATATTGGCTTTATTATACTGTATAATTTTCCCTCCCTGACTCCCCACCCCTTTGGTCCTTCCTCAGTCATTCTTCTGTACCTCTCTTTCTCTTTCTTTCTCCCCCTCAGCATTCTCGTTATTTCTCTCTGCTTATTTTATATTTTACTACTTTTTCCCCTTTTCAGTCTCACCTTTTTCCAGATCTGACTTCCTTCTCTAAGCAGAACCTCACTAAGCCTCTCTTGAGTACAGTAGACTGGATGTGCTGGCAATAGCTTGACAAGGTTCCAGCATATATAAATAGGAGAGCCAAAAATGCATGATGCAAGAGGAGAGTGAATAAAAAAGCCTTTATTGCATCTTCAAAGTTGGCCTTTCAAAATTGGCAACTCAAAGGCTGGATGGATATGACAGGTTATATATACATGCATATATATGTGTGTATATATATATTATTCATTGCACTCCCCTCCAGAGGGAATTCAGAATGGAAGGTACTGTTAATCCAGGGATTTTGGCATGAACCATCTTCATCTGCTTTTTAAGTCATACCATTTCACAGCAGCAGACTTAGTGGTAGAATGATGTGGGGTGCTGAGTATTTTTAAATGAATACAGAGATCAGATTTTTGGTAATAGATATCTCAGTTTATCTGTTGAAAATGAGATCAATATCATAACTCTGTAATTAAATCATACAATTTTCAGGTTTTTTTCTGTATTTTCAGGAGTTTTCATGTGTGCCTATAGGTTTAATTCACTTTCTGATGAACAGTATTAATAAAAAAATAGCACATACAAAAAGGTTAAAATCTACATAATTATGATAAGAATTCTATATAATCATACTTGAATGTAGTTTTCTTTTATGGTACCAGCACACTTAGTTTTAGTGTGGTAATAATAATTATACACTCAAATAATTTACAGAGTCTCTTTAGTTTTAGTAACTAGTAATAAGGTTTGTTTGCAAGAGAGTAAATGGAAAGATGTTTGAGTCTGCAACAGAAATCTCGATTATTTTCAGCTTTACAAGTCTTGTCTTCATGGATACTTTTTAGTACTTTATGCAAGAAAGTTATTAAAAAGCCCATGCAATTTTAATGATTGTGAACCACACTGCTGTTTTTTTAGCACTTGGAACAGCTGCGTGCAAACCGAAATAATCTAAATCCAGCACAGAAACTTATGCTGGAACAGCTGGAGAGTCAGTTTGTCTTGATGCAGCAACACCAGCAGGTGAGAACAAAAATATTTTTCTTATCTACAACACTTTTGTCAGTAATGGAGTCTCTTCTGTTTCTAGAATTCTAAAGAATTTCTGTTACATAGAGTTCCCATGCCCTTTGCTTCGTTACGTTAATTCATTTTTTTGGATAAAGAATAGTTGTGGATTAGTTGTTGAAACGTAATGAGTTTAGCTGTGTTTTATTATAGGGCAGCTGGTTAATGTAAAAATTTTCAAGCCACACTTTCAAAGTAAAGTGAGTGGACCTATCTAAAAGCAGTCTTGCTTGAAAATCCTTGGCTGTAGTAACCAGTATTGGAGCATTTCTCTCGTCCTGTCATTGTTCGCTTCTCTCTCTGTGCCCAGCATCAGCAGTAAAACACTCAAACTTGAAGGGCCAAGAAAAAAAGTCTGCTGATAGCTTTACTAAAATTTACTCAGCACTTTTATGAGCCTGACAGTCATCTTGGTTCTCAAAACCAACTGTGAAGGTCTTAAAATTAGTATAAACTTGGAACTGACCATTGCAATAAAGTATATGAACCTTGTACGATCGCTCCTTTCTCGGTTCCGCAGCCAACGTTGCTGTGCTTTGTTCATGTTCCCTTAGATGAGACAAACAGGAGTTGCACAGGTACGATCTACTGGAATTCCTAACGGGCCAACAGCTGATTCATCACTGCCTACAAACTCTGTCTCTGGCCAGCAGCCGCAGGTTGCCCTGACCAGAGTGCCTAACGTCGCTCAGCGTGGAATCCGTCCCGCCTGCCCCGGGCAGCCTCTGGCTAATGGACCCTTCCCAGCAGGCCCCGTTCCCTGCAGCACAGCAAGAACGCTGGGTAGTACAGACACTATTTTGATAGGCAATAATCACATAACAGAAAGTGGAAGTAATGGAAACGTGCCTTACCTGCAGCGAAACGCACTCTCTCTACCTCATAACCGCACAAACCTGACCAGCAGCGCAGAGGAGCCGTGGAAAAACCAACTATCCAACTCCACTCAGGTACAGCTTCAGTTTGCTCAGAGTGCACTCAGGAGCCTTCCTGGGCAACTCACTGTTGGAAGGCTCTCGTTTGTAAAAGCACATTTTCCCTAGAGTTGACGGCGTAGATTAAAATAAAACATAGGTTAAACCTGCATGCTGCTTTATATTGGTAAAAATGTGTGTGTTAAGTGAATTCCTTTCAGCATAAAGGAAATTACCATAAATCAAAGAGAGCAGTTCCATAGTGCTCTGCTGCCTAACTTTACAGAAAAGTTTTTTTAAAAAGGAATACTTGTACATCTTTTTGTTGCTTCTTTAATGTGAAACGTTGTGATTTTGTTTTTCATGTAGGAGGAATGTGCGTATTTCATGGGAAGCTGAATGTTGTAGTTATTTTTGACATTACTTTGTTGCCGTGATGTAATCATTACCATATTTTGTTTCCATGTGATCTTTAAAAATTAATATCTAGCACTCAGCCCCACAGTGTTACTTCCAGAAAAATATTATAATGCCAGTAAGAATCCATAGGGATTAAAGTGTGTGAGGGTGTTTTGTGTATATGTTAGAACTTGAAGATGGAGCTCTTTTTTTAATTCCAGCCTGAATGTCTTTCTTCCAAGACAAACGTTGTGGATGTAATGAAGAGTTCTATAGGAAAATACCATGATGGTTTAATTCACTTTTACCAGATGGGTTATACAGTTGATAAAATGTTGTTTGCTTCCTCAAAACTGCAAGCATTTCTTGTTTAATTATTATTGCATGTTACTTTAATGCTGAAGAATTGACAGTGGGCTTCCATACACAGATACTTAACTGCACATACACTGCAAAAGAGGCTGAAATAACACTGGAACATCTTGTGTAAAACATGATTATTCAAAACTAAAACAGTGTTACAGTTTTCAAAAGTTTCCTCTAAATAAGCAATACCGTTTTGAAATGTGGCAGGGGGATGTGGAGCCTGTGCACCTCACTGCTTCTTGCTTAAATTAGAGTTCACTTTTGTATTTTCTCGGTATAAAAGAAGTTCTGCGGGGTTGTGCTATTGTCCATGAAATGGGCAAGTAATAAATTGCAGTAGGAGCTGGCTTTTTTCCATGGAGGTGAGTTTTTGGAAAGGCAAGGAAAGCTTGTGGTGCCATTTCCTGTGCCTGTTGCATCAAGATCTCAGCAGAGTTTCTGAGTCTGTCACATTCTCCACAGGTACCAAATGAACTCTTGATTTAAAGAACTATTTATTAGTAATTAAGTTTCATAGAGGAATTAAGAAATTACGTATACAGGTGTGACATGCATAATGCAGTTTGTAATTAACAAAAACATTTTGCCTATAATAGGTGTAGCAACCCTTCTAAAAGACAAGTGAAAACCAGACTAGGAAGAAACTTCATCACCATTGGGATCCT
>VZRO01008019.1:255173-307673 GCA_013397915.1 Daphoenositta chrysoptera | reverse complement strand
GGTAGTCTTTGGAGAGATCTGCCTGGTTTCTTAAAAAATATTTCTTTGAAATCTAAATAAGCTGAGAAATTGAAATGACCATTTAGAGCTCTGTAATTTCTGTAGCCATCCTTTACAGTTGTCATTGTGTGTGAAAATGTTACCTAAGATGCCTTTAAAGTTCACAGAAGTCCCTTTAATCATAATCATTGAATGTTTTGGGCTATACTCTGCTGTTTTCCATACCAAAATGTGTTTGCAGTTCTTTCAGTTGAAATGTTACCTGTATTTTTCTCTGTTAGAATTCTTACTGGAATTTTTATCACCTCAATATATTTTACTCCAAAACATTTTATTTAGGATATATGTTTGCTATATTTTATAAAGCAAATGTGGTGGTTTTGACCATTACTCTTTTTGATGTTAAAAAAATAGTATAAAAGCATGTTTATATCATTCTGCAAAAAAACCTGCATCTGTTACTGTGATTGAGAGCTCGTAGTTCCTAATGTTGTGGGATTTGATGACTAATACTGATCCATGATACAGCAGTCTGTCACTATCTGTTACCAAGATAAATTTCATAAAAGAGAGAAAAAAATCTATAGGGAGCTTATTTTGTCATCTTTCAAATATTAAATCTTACTGTAATATTAATTTCCAAGTGACATTTCTACACATATTACATTCATAAAAATTAACAGCCTAGCAGCTTTTTTTTTTTAATTGGGACCGTGTATATGTTCTTTCTAGTAAAAGAATGAATATAGCTTCAGTGGATGTTGTTAGGATGAGTGCATTGCAAATAGGCATAATAAAATCTCTTAGAGACTAAGTTTTTTCTTGAAGTTTAATTGATCTGTCCCCAAAATTGGCACGTAGCTTTCTTGAGAGAGTAACGGGAAGTGCTTCACTCTAGTGAAATGTTGCATTTTGATGTGTTTAGTGTGCTGTTTTAGTAGAGATCTGCAGTTCGTGTTCGGTAGCAAAACATTTATCATTTTAGCTACAGAAGTTTGTAAGCCAGCAGCAAGTCCTTGCGGGTCTGCTCTTTGATGGAGGTGTAGTATTCCTAGTGATACTTAATTTCCAAGATAAAGGGAGGCTCATAAAGGTGTTTCACTTGGCTTCTTACACTCGGTTTATTTTCCCAGGCTCACATAATCATAATTTTTCAAGGGAGGTGTAAGCTAATACTTTGTCCCATGTAGTTTGCAGACAGCTTAAAAGGTGTTAGATGTGCTTTTTTTTCTTTCTCTCATACTGAGTAGAGATTGAGAGCTCCCTCTTCAGCCTGTCTGCACCTTCATTCAGCAAGGCAGAGGACTTAAAAGCTGGATAATAAGGAAAGGTGGGCAGTGGCAAAAGTGGAGGAGAGACTCGGTTTTTTTAGCAACTCTGTGGTCAAAAAACGCATCAGTCTGGACTACTTTTACAGGTTCAGAGACAGGATTTCTTCTAGACAAACAGTGCTTTCTGGAAACTGCATATGTCTGCTAATAATAAGAGGTTCTGAGAAATACAGTAACTCACCTGTGCTAGACCTGGTTACCTGTTACTTCATACTAATAAAAATTATAACTCTCTATATAAATACTACATAATATTTTAATAGTGGGGTTTTTTCCCCCCACCATTCTAATATATCTGACAGTTTATATTCATAAAGTTGAATGCAAGGATTTCCCAGCCTTTTACTGAGCAGCTGATTAGCCCTTGCTTTGTTTTAAGATGTGCAGGCATATACATGACAGCTGCAGAGCAGCATTTTGGGCAGAACATCCTTGTCAGAAGTGTTGTGTCCATGACTGACAGAGCAAAATGTCTGGGAGGGAGAATTTTAAAAGATAATTTGCTGAAGGGCCTGCTAATTGGTAAAAAAAAAAAATCCCCATTTATGCGTAGTAAAATAAAAGATGTTTATATGCTGATATATTAGATACTGTGAACTTCAATACTGTATGTTGACCTTTATTTAACACAGTGTAAGGTATTGCAAAAACAAAGAATTGAAAGTACTTCCTGTAATACTGATGGTATTTGGGTGCAGTCTCTGTAAGTGGTATCTTGAGGTTCAAATACGAATTTGTGACCAAAAGTGTTGATTTTTAGAGTCACTGTAAAAATTCCAGAAAAACTACCCACAGTAGAAAACATGAAAAGATTTTTTTTTTCTTAAAAGAAAAAAAAAAGAAAAAACCCAAACAACAACAAAGAAACTCTAAAACACAACAGAAAAAAAGACCAGACAAGACCCCAGACACCTGTGCTAGAATAAGCTTAATGCATGGGGAGAGGGGAGTTGTCCTGTAGAATTAGTTTTTGTGTTGGGCCTTAAATGTATTCATGTCTGTCATTTGTTACGTACATACCCTTATTTTATTTGATATGTTCAGGAAGACGTTCTGGCTTCATCTCTAATGTGGATAATTATATTCTGTTATCTTCTGGCATATTCTTCTTGCTATCTGACAATAGTCACTTGATACAATCTGTTGCCCTGTTTCCTTGATGGTATTCTCTAGGCGAAAATAGACATTTTGACAGGTAGGAACAGGTGGATGTAACTTGGATTTTTTTTATAGCTGGAGCACTAGATTAATCATTTTTATTTTCTTCCTCATTATTCTGCATTTGGCTCTGTTTACTATATGCTTACTTCAAAACCGGGGTGTTCATGTTCTTTGTAAGTCGCATTGAAGTCCTCAGATGGCTTTTTGTTAAATAATTGTTTTCTTCAGATGCTTGCAAGTTTGAAAAAAGTCTTGTCTAAGAGGAGTCATTTTTTGCATCTTTCAAACCCTACACATTTATTTCTGCTTAGAGCACAAAAAACCTGGAATCAGTAGCAATTTGGGATTAAGTAATGCACAAGAGTTGATTCACAAGGTAACTACAATTGACCTACTGCAGGAGAGTGAACTGTAGGATAATGAAGTTCCTCATGTCACAGGAAGCAACAATGCTAATGCTCACCACCAAAAAGTGACCTGCTAATGTTACAAGGGTTTTATGTGTTGCTTAAGAACGAAGGAGCATCAGAAATATGGAAGATTGGTGTTTTTTTAAGTGAAAGCAGTTTATTAAAATAGGCATTCAGAAGTCTTGCGTTACAATAAAATAAAACCAGAATTAGTCAGACAAAAATAAATGCTGGGAGACTGTCATTTTGCTTTATGTAAACAAGTGTTGTCTTAATAAAAGCTGCTCAAGTGAAGCCATTAGGTGAAAGGAGATGCTTTGTATCATAAAATGCAAAACACATGCCAAAGAGAAAACTCAGTTTGATTCTTCTTTTATTGCGTGTGAATGGGTTGTCTGCTCTGTAGAAACAGACTTGGTAAATGCTTTGTTTTGCCAAAGACTAAAGCGAGCACTTAAGTAGGGCAGGATAATTGCAGAGGCTGAAAAGTTTCTTTATATCCATCTTCCTCGGTGTGAATGTTGAGGAAATATTGAACAGAGCCCCATTCTGTTCTGGGGTGAAATGAGGTTGTTGAGGAGGCTGAGAAGGGGTCAGACATGGGGTGCTGGCACAGCAATTGATACTTGTACAAGGAGCTTCCCTTGAAGGGCCAGACAATGTCCCTGAAAAGCCACAAGGAATTGAGAAATGCAGGGGCTGAGCTATTGACTCAGATATGCAAATCTCATTAAGATGCTGTTCTGGAGAACAGTAGGGTGGCAAATGTGCTCATCTTGTTAAACTGCTGTTGGAGTGTAGGGGAGGGAGGGAATTGAGGAGGTGATTCTGGGAAGTGAAAGTTTCATTTGGTTAGTCTTCCCTACCAATAAAACAGGTCGAAACAGTAAATTTTAAGGTGGTTATAAACCAACTAAACTATGTTTGGTAAACTGTTTACATAGTAAAGTAAATTTCTTTAAGCCTCTGAGCAAATTAACAGATAAAAGAGTGCACTATTAAATTAATTACCTTTCCTGAGATTCCCAGAGAAAATCTCCTGTTAAGGTCATTTAAAAAAACAACAACAACAAAAAACCAACAGAACCCCAAGTAATTTTTGAGCATAAATGAAAACCGTGTAATTAAAACAAGAAAATAAGCTAAGAATAACTTCTCTGGGTTTGTTACTGGAAAAGCTGATTGTTAATACATGGGGGGAAAAAAAGAGGAATGCTTGGTCTGGTTTTGTATCAGGTTTCCTTAAAGAGACTGTTATCAAAAGCTCTTTTCTGTGCTCTTAGAAATGTAAGTATCTTTTCCCTGTGAGCAATCTTTCTGAAAGGAGAATTAATGAAGCATTATCACAAGACTTGAGATTTAACACTCGAGCTGTTTATTTCTACTGAAGTGAAACCAGCTGATTTCTCACTCAGTGTTTCAGCTGGTGCATCTAATTAACATCCCGGAGTAGGGATAAAAATCCAGTATCTAGCTCAGTTAAGAGAGTCTACCAGTTGTCCTTTCTAAAACTTACCTGAGGTCAGGTCGTTCCTTTAAGCAGTGTAGAGAAGTTCCTGAGTTGACTTGTTTTGTTTCTCATAAAAGAAGTAAGAAATATCTTATTTTTTTTTTCTCATTATTTATTAAAGTTTGTTCACAGTCTTGAAAGAACATGCAAAAGTCCAAACAAAACTTAGAGGTTCTCAGACAGTTCTGAAGAGCCCAGCTGGGTAACTGGGAAACTTCGTGTCACCTGGGAGTTGTCCTTGTCATTTTTATGGTGATATATGGAAAGACTCACATGAAAATTCGAAAGCATTTCTGAACTTGAAACCTTCACCAATTTGGCATAATTGGGGAAGGCAAGTGAGAGGCGTAGGTTTGACTGTAATGTGTATTAAAAAGGGCTAATAAGGCCTTTTTATAGTTCTTCTTGCTTGGTGTTCAAAGAGGGAAAGTACAGAGCAATCCATTGAGAAGAGAAAGTGACGGGAGACCAGGAGACATGAGCTGCCTCTTAAGGGGCTGTGTGAAATGATAAAAATACAGGACAGCAAGCAGAGAAATTTTTTCATGGAAAGGGTGCTGAGGCATTGGAATGGGCTGCCCAGGGAGGCGGTGGAGTCACCGTCCCTGGAGGTGTTCGAGGAACACCTGGAGGTGGCATGTGGTGCCATGGCCAAGTTGACAAGGTGGTGTTTGATCCCAGGTTGGACTCGATGATCCCAGAGCTCTTTTCCAACCTTAATGATTTGTTGCTTCTGTGAAGGTGGTCTGGGCTAAACAGTCTGGGAAAGGGTCTGATAAATGGCCAGCATTTACAAAAATGCAGTAAATCCATTTCCTGAGGAGGAGTGGGAAGGGCAGTGCAGAGGCTGAAGTGGGCAGACTTCTCCTTGCTCTGAGGGCTCTGTTGGAACCTGGGCCAGAGGAAATTTGGTCTGTCCTGACTGAAGGTGCTGCTCCTTGAGCCTGCTCTGGGAAGTCAGTGAAGCACAAGTTTGAGAACCTAATGGTCCACAGGAAAAGAACCTAAATCTGTTTGACGGGAAGTACTTTGTGGAGGAAGGACCTGGATTAAATTTGTGTTTTGTTCTTAAAAACAACGAAAGCAGTTCTTGTTTTATTGGGAATTTTATTTACAAACAAAGGATTTTTTTGGCTTCAAGACAGAATTGTTCAGTTTCTCTAAAGGCATGTTAAGTCCAGCAAGTGAACTTCACCACAGCAAAAGTTTTAATACTAAAATGTGAAATACTGTGATTTCACAAGCTAAACCCTGCTTGGAATAAGAGATTCTGTTTTGTTCAAAAGGCAAATACAGAAATCTGCAGATGGGAAGCAGAATTGTCTGGGAGTAAAAAAAAAAAAGAAAGGGAAAATACACAGTTTAGAGGGAAAGGCAAGTTATGAAAAAGTTTGGTGCCGCTTGTTACAATGCTTTTCTTACGTAAATCATTGATGTGATTCTGTTTCTTAAAGCCTAAGAGCGTGGTGATTAGCAAATGAAATAGAGAGGAAAGATGTATAAGTCATTAAGAAAAGAAAAAAAAAAAGGAACATTACTTCTTACATAACATGTAATTAACCTATGAAATTCACTGCCAACCTGTACTATTGAGGTCAAAACCAGAACAGAATTAAGAAATAATTAGAAATACATTTGCATAATGAGAAAATCCACAGTTCTATTGTAGGATTTTCTGTAGGTTTCATGAAAGATCTCTGGGAGTATTGCCAGCTAGTACCTGGTTGTGAAAGGCTGGGGTAGAGAATTGCATGATAAACAGGTTGTATAATTATCTGGCATTACTTGCATTTAAGCATGATGTAAGCTTGACTTCTTTATATTCCTTTTGAGAGCTCCTCTCTTTATCCCCTGGCTGCAGAGGGAGCTTGGGGAGGTGAACCTCGGGGAGCCAAGCTGGGTGTTGTGTGTAACCACCTCCTTCCCAGGCTGCTGGGGATTGACAGGCGTTTTTCTGTGGTTTTATAATAACTCACAGTAAGAAAGCAACTGATTGTATCTGCTAATTGTGGAGGGTGGGTATTTCTGGGTTGAACCAGGACTGCATCAAGTAGGTGCTGTGCAACCCAGTGCTTCACCTGATCCCTTCTGCAGGCACCTTTTGAAAATGTCTTGTTCTTTCCTCTTTGTAAATTAATTAATTCTGATAGAATTGAGATACAGTATCAAATAAATCCACAGTTCCTTGTATTCATTTCAAATGTGATTTTTATTGGGGGAAGAGAGGGTATTAATTTTGTTCTTCAGAATAACTATAATCTCCTGAGCAGTAAAACCTTGTTAATTCTTATACAGCTAATCCTCAAATAATAATTCACTTAGACTGACTTTACAACAACAAAAATAACTGCTTAAGCACAAATGCTTGTAACTTACTCTTTCGACCTGTAAATTACCTAAAATACAAATGTATAGATAACTGGAAGATGTTCAGGAACTTTTCATTATCATCTAAAAGTCATAATCTCCCAAGTAGAAGCAAAAAGGGCAAATATTTTTAAAGTATTGAAGCTAAGAGTTCTAGAAAACACAGAAATTATGTTTGGAAGAGGAAAACCTGTAGACAAAAACAGAAAAAAAAGAATCAAAAAAATAATGTCTGCACCAGCAGTATTAGCATGCTTGATAGAGGCAAGAGTATTTAGTAAATATTTTTATTCTGTGCTTGGGAAAAAGGCAGATAAAATGTTCACATCATGGGATGTACTTTCTTTTCAAGGAGAAGGTTAAACAGCAATTATATTTAAATTTGGCATTTTTAAGTCAGAGGCCCAGATAACATACAGACGTGAACTCTGCTAGAGCAAGCCAGAGAACTGTTTATAATTCATATAGTTTTTTTTCATAGTTCTTGGAAAACAGGAAAAGTTCCAGTGGACTTGAAGAGCACGTTTCCTGAGAAACAGACAAAATTCTCTCAGTCTGACATAAGGCTTGAGTGAAATAACAAAAATATTGAGGTGATTAGTTCAATGAATGTAAAGAATGATAATTAATGATTCTTAATTCTCGGAAATAAATTTTATGCTGTTAATATTTTTTGAGGTAGAGTTTTTATTATAAAACAGAGATAAAATCGGTATAGCTGTGTAACACAGGTACCTTTAAACCTCCATGATACTTTTTTGGTTTTTTTGGTCAGGTGGGATGATGCAGAGTCAATCCAGTACCTAAAAAGTGTCTGGTAATAAGTCTGATAAGCTTTCTGTGGGTGACTTGAAACTGTGTCACACCTGGGCTTCTGGTCAGCTGTGTTTAGGTACAGCCAGAGGGGAAGGCCCTGTCTTAGAGTGAAGGCTGTAAACTGTCTTGTAGAAGCTGTGGGACTATATCCTAGAAAGCAGTAAAATAGAATTAAAAGGGATGTTTTAATGAACGTGATGATTGCTTATTCAAGAGATCTCATGACTACATGAAATAATCCCAAGCAACAGGACGAGAGGGCACAGTCTTAAGCTGCCCCAGGGGAGGTTAAGTTGGAAATTAGGAGGAATTTTTTCACAGAAGGGGTGATAAGACGTTGGAAGGGGCTGCCCAGGGAGGCGGTGGAGTCACCATCCCTGGAAGTGTTTAAGGAATGACTGGACGTGGCACTCAGTGCCATGGTCTGGGTGACACGGTGGTGTTTGGTCATAGGTTGGACTCGATCATCCCAGAGGTCTTTTCCAACTTAATTAATTCAGTGATTTTATGAAGTTGAGGCACCAGTTTCATCCATAATGGCTGATGTTCTCCTAAGCATGGCAGCTCAAGTTTGCTCCTCAGGGTGAAGCACGTCCACGAGTTGTTGCAGTTTTCTCCCCCAGAGGAATTTGCTGTGGGCTGAGCGCTGCAGCTGTGGCTCAGGACAGGCTGCACATCCCTGTGCACCCCTGTCCTTGTCCCTCTGAGCCTGACAGCTGCTCCTGCCTTCTCTTCCCTCTCTGTGGGAATGAAGGCTGTTGTCCTTGCACAGCCCACGACAAGCCAGTTTCCTGTGGAAATGAATTTAGGTGAATGAAGCTTGTCCTTCTCTTCATTCCTTCATCCCAGTGTTGTAGGTGACTGGTTATCCAGTTTTTCTTGGGGCGTAAATCAGACTTGTTTTGTCTTGAGCAGTGCATTTGTTGCCCCTTTTAGCCACTGTGAAATCCTCTCACAAAAACTGCATTCTTGAAACTGAGATAGGTGGGATTTTCAGCACAGTTGCTGTGGCCAAGAAGGGTCTTTCGTTTTCCTTGCACTTCCTGTAGTTCTGTATTTCCAGAAGTGGAGAGGCTGCCAGTGGATACTCACACTGTGGTAGCAAATATTTTTTGTACTTCTGCAGTGTTTTTTATAATTTCTATTGCTCTGTTTGGCACACTAACAATTACAGAATTATTCTGTAATAGCTCTCTTGCCTTGTTATTAATAGTAAGATATTCTGATTCATAGTTTAAAAAAAAATATGATAGGAAAAAAAAATGATGATAGAGTGAAGCTGGTCTGTTAAATACAACTTTAAATATTCTGCCCATCTGTTTCCTGTGCCATTTAAATTATTAATGTTTTGCTATCTCAGCTTTGCTTTTCTTTGTCCATTTTCCTCTCTTAAAATTTCCACATAGAGTTTTGGTAGCTTAATAGGAAATTATAGCATGCAATTGGTAATACCAGCTTCAAGTGCTGGGTTTATGAGATATCTTTGTTCATCTGATTTTTTCCTTCATACTGTCGATTTCCTTCCCTTTCTCCTCTCCTTTTTACTACTCCCTGTAGTTTCTTTAAGTGTACAGAAGTTTCTCCTCTCTCCATTGTCATCCTTCCCTGAAACCCCCATGTGCTTTGGCTTTACTGAGTTTTCATTGTAATTACCTGGCTGTGACTGCAGCATTTCAAGTCCTGCTAGTTCTGAGCAATGTTCCTTTTCCTTCAAGTCCACTTTTTCTCATTTTCCTTGACTTAAAAGTTTCCTGAGAACTGTTTGTCAATGCAAACCGGTTTTTGTAAAAATTCTCTCTTATTTTAAATACTACATTTTTGTGTTGGTTTTATTTCTCAGTTTGGTAATGCAGAGGTTATAGTAATGTCTGATACCTGCTGTTTAGAGTCTAGTTTCACTTGGCATAAATGGTCTGAATCTCAGGTTCATTCAGCTGTGGTCAATAAATTTCTGTGTGGTGATGATTTTATATTGCCAGTGTTACTTTTGGGTTCTTCTTTTGTTTGCTTTGTTGGCGTTTTTTTTGTGTATGTGGGGACAATGAAACCTTTGCAATAATTACATGAGACATTAAGCATTGCCCAGTGAATTTTTGCCAAGTTGGATGATGACTAATGAAAGCTTCTGCATCACTCTTTCACTTTCTTGGAAGTGGAATTCTGGCGTTGTACTCACCTAGCACAAGGAATAAGTTGTTTGATACTTTGACAGGTGTGCTTTTGGGTGTGTGAGCTGTTTGCTTGGGTTTTTAAAAATGTTTTTCATGTCAGTCTGTCTGATCTGATCTCAAGCCCCAAATCCATCTTACGGGTTGTGGTAGCTTGATTTGAAGCTGTGATCTCATGACCCAGTATCTGGCTGCACCCTTTTTCTCAGTTTTAGAAACAATATGTGGTTGCTGGGAGTTTCATCTAACGTTAAGTCAGCTGTGTTTTCTTCTGAAGACTGTTACCAAAAAAACCTTTTAGTAACCAGTGAATTTTGTAAAGAAACATGACTAAATTATACATTAGAAACATCCTGTTTTGTGGGATGTAACAACAGTGAATCAAGTGAGGTTGGAAGAAGGATTTGAATAGTGTTTAGTTGGAAGAATTTTGAAGTAGTTGAGTCATTTTTAACAAGTCCATAAGGGATGGTTTTGTCAGTACTTTGCTGGTGATGGTGACTGGGTATTGACTACAGGCTAAGCTCAGAATGCAGACTTTTTGGGTCATGCATCACAGGAGTTACACATACAGAGTCCTGCACATCTGGAAATCTGCAGGGAGGGGCTGCAAAGACAGGCAGAGAGGTTCTCCCTGGAGTCACACACAGGGGCATTGACACAGCAACTCACGGGGGGTAGGGCCTCTCCCTTTGGTGCTCCAAAACATGGATTATGCAGCAGTGGCTCCTTCTGCTTCAAAACGTGTGAGGCAGGGAGGGGTAGGTGTGGTTCAGTTCAGTGTCTGTAGTGTAGCTCTAGTTGGTTTTTGTGGCTCAGCAGTTTTTTGGCTGAGACATCGGCATTTTCTGACTTCTGCTGTGCTACCTCAGCTCCTGTGGAATGATCATCCACCTGCTAAGGTTCTTCTCCATGTCCAGTTGAAACCTTCTTTTCCTGTTAAGTTTTGTCCAGTGAATCATGTTTGCTTTTATTTAAAATGACTGTGATGATGTTGCAGGCAAAGTGGGAATAAGTTTGAATAATACCAAATTATACACGGAAAATTCTCGATTAAAACACACGAGCTTTATTTGCATCTTAAATTATGGTTTCTCCTTATACAACATAATTTTGCATAAGAGATTACACTGATACGCATTTATTTTATTTGTCAAGTATTGACAGAGACAGCTCTTGTTTCCTTTTAGGAATCTGGGTAAAAATGGCTTATCTAACAGTAGTATTCTATTGGATAAATGCCCACCTCCACGACCACCGCCTCCACCGTACCCTCCCTTGCCAAAGGACAAGCTGAATCCACCTACACCTAGTATTTATGTAAGTAAATCTAGTGGCAGAAGTACATTGCAGCCTGTCTTTTGTAATTGTTTGGATATCTGAGTTACATAATGTAATTATTTTAAAGATGTGCTACTCATTGCTGAGTTCTAATTACGGTGCTCTCCAGACTGGTATATAAGCAGGGGAAATGCTAACCTTAAAGATAGTTTTGTGACATAGTTTGACTTTTAAAGTACTTGTAAACTAAAAATTTCAGTAAACAAAAGGAAAAAATACTTCAGATTTTTTATTTTTAATACTCAAAATGTTGGCGGAATAAGCAAAATAATTAATTCGAGACAATGCACAGTATTTCAAAAATGTGTATACAATTTTTGCAAGTGACAGCTTATGTATAAATGAACAAGTAAGTAAACTAAACTCTCATAACAATGTGCTTCAAAAAATAGTGAAGATAAATGAATAAAAGTTGAGGTGATGTTAAGAACAAAATGTCACCAGGAAAAGGCAGGGTTTAGTTGAGTAGTATTTTCTTATGCAACCACTGAAACTTCGATTCTGAAAATCAAGTTTCATAATAGCTTTATTGAGTTAACTTCCTTCGTAATAAAAAAATAAATTACAGGATATCCACTTCCTTAATAGCAGAAGAATAAATTACAGTGTGTCCATACAGGCAGTGTGTAAAGCTCGAGTTGGCTTTGCTCCCCTCAGTTTGGGGACCAGAAGAGGTTGGCACTTGGGTCTGATTGTGCCCAAGAGGCTGCCTGAGAGTTAGGCTGGATGCAGTGGTGCTTCCAGCTGTTTTCCAGGCATTGCACCTGAACTCATCTGCCTTGATAAAAGTCCATCCCAGCTCTGATGAGTCCTCACAAAGCTGGAAAGTCACCACGCTGCCACAGACCGTGCAGATGTGCCACTCTTTGGGAGCTCTGTGTTGTGTTTTGTTTATTGCTAGAAATGCCTTCAGCATTCTAAAGGATTCGTAGCAATTTAAAAAAAAATCAGGAGGGAGATTATAGCATAAAATTGAGGTTATAGGTGCAGAGAAGCATAAGAAAATCAAATCAACCTTTCTGGTTAACATGAGATATACCATGAGGGCAGTCTTTTAATTAAACTGTTTCTTGTATACATTATCTGTAAAATTAGTGCTTTTTTAGTTCTGAAAAGAAACTGTATTGCTCTTCAGAGAATTCTGTAGATTTAGGGAATGTACAAGGCTACTGTCAGATAAAGAAATTAAGTTCAGGAAACCTGAGTTGCAAAGCTGAAGCAACCTGGGAATAATTCATGCCAAGGAACAAATTACAGTAACAAATTAATTTCAGGAGTGAACCCAGCATTTACCATAGAAAGAATTGTACGGTGTAGCTGTTCATTCCCACAGTGCAGGGAAATGGAAAAAATTCCTGTTTTCTATCTTTTATTTCTCTTTTGTTTTACTATTCTTTCTTACTTTACAAATAAGGAATCTAGATTGATCTGACATCTAATATTCCATTATAATTTTGCAGTTGGAAAATAAACGAGATGCTTTCTTTCCACCTTTACATCAATTTTGTACAAATCCAAACAACCCTGTTACTGTAATACGTGGCCTTGCTGGAGCGCTTAAATTAGGTAAATTTACCTTTTTTTTTTAAACTTTGGGGAGAAATACATGTTTTTTAAAGTCTCTCAGTTCTTACAAGTGGATATTTTATTTCTGTAATACTGTATTACCTGTACATTCGAAGTTGTTAGGGTAATTTGTCATTTCTCAGTTCGCTGTTGTTTCTAATCTTGGTCGTGTCAAAAAAAACCCCACCACAAAATCAGCAGACTTTGTTGGGTGCAGAGAGAAGCTGAGCTGTGGATATGGAAGTTTACAGCTAGATATTTTCCTAGAGAAACTGGATGCATGTCTTTGTGTTCAGATCTAATAATCTGTAATTTGACTGTGCAACTTTTTCAAGTCTGTAGATAGATAAGCTATCACTGCTGGTAGGAAATGTGTTACATGATGGAAGTACATTCATAAAACTCAGCTCTGAAAAATAATTTCTTGGTTATAGATTTGAACAATGTTTGCAAATTTGTTTACCCAAGACATGTAAAATGTTTCCTGTGATATAGTCCATAGCTGCAAGATTTTTTCTTATTTTCTACTGGATGTATGGAGAAAAGTTTTTTGGGTGTCAATGATTAACGTTCAGGTGGGCAGTGTTGTGAAGACTAAGGGGTAAAAATGATTTTAGAGTAAACCTTTCAATAACTTCAGGCATTTTCCTGAATTCTTTTTATTCTATTTTAACCTTCATTTATTCATTTTATTGCTATTAATTAGATCTAGGACTCTTCTCTACTAAGACATTGGTAGAAGCTAATAATGAACACATAGTAGAAGTAAGGACACAGCTACTGCAGCCAGCAGATGAAAACTGGGACCCCACTGGAACAAAGAAAATCTGGCGTTGTGAAAGCAGTAGATCTCATACAACAATTGCTAAATATGCACAGTACCAGGCCTCCTCATTCCAGGAGTCTTTAAGGGTAAGTTAATTGCTACTATTGGAGTTACAATTCACAGGCTGCATACTGACTCTGGAGCCAATTAATAATTGCTGTTGGAAAAAGCAGAAACTGGTAAGGAAAAAGAGACATTTCCATTAGCATGAAGAGCACAGGTGAGTTTTCAAAATCTGTTTTAAATAGAGGGTCAAATAGTGTATTGTTCTTCTAAATGCTTAGTGTGTAAACTTCAGTTTAATAATGTAAAACTCAAGGCTTTAAAAGTTTATAACTTTAAGCTTTCGTATTATAATGTCAAAATTCACATTAAAATACTTAGAACTCAGGGCTTTTTAAAAATTTGGATTGCTTCTAATTTCACACATGTTTTGAACTCAGATTCTTTATTCTTCATACTGTCCTGAATTAATTTGGATGTGGCTTATTAGAAATTTACATTCATACTTGTCTTCTGTTGGGTTCCAAACATAGCAGTTCATATTTAGTTTAGAAGTTTTTAAGACTTACATGAGGAGTGAAGTATTAGAAATAATATTTCCCCTTCCTGCCTTGGCTGGGGGGTTGGACTCCATGATCTCCAGAGGTCCCTTCCCACCCTAATTATTCTGTTACTCGATTCTGTGAAATGTGATTTTATTGGTATTACTTTATAATATTTTTTACTGAAGTAGTGAGCACATTCTTGAAACTGGCTATGGGCACTCCTTGGAGGCTTATGTTACCTGGTGTTGCAAAAAGTCTGGGCTAAGGCAGAACTAAGTCAAGATAATTTTGACCAGTTGTTCTTTAGTAAGTAGGGAAGATGTCAGTGTGGGGAATTGACTGTTGCAGTTTTCACTGCCTTTACACAGAAACAGGAATGATTTCAGGAAGAAGGGAGAGAGAAATTCTAAATTCAAATTTTGTGCATTAGAAGAAAGGATTAGAAAACAAGAAATTGATTAGTAGTTGAAGAAAACAGAAAGGAATCTAGTCATAAGGCTTTGAACTGGTACAGGATGAAGGAAAGAAACAGGAATACCACTGGAAAGTGGGAGGCATGGAAATCTTTAAAAATTTGGGATTTTTCTTCCACTGCAGTGGTAATAAATTTCAGTAGGATATTGGCTGAAGTTCTGTGGTGCCCCTTGAGCAGTGGCACCAGTGTTGTATTCTTGTATGTCATTCCAGAGGGGCTGGAGAACATTGCATCACTGGAACATAATATGTATCAATATTTATGTATATCTATATATAGAGATAGATAGGTAGATATGTTTAAAAATGTGCATAGTTGATCACATACCGCTGAAAGCCTCAGCTCTGGATTTGCACCACGATGTGTCCTGCAGGGTTTTCTGATTTACTTTTTTTCCTCACTGTTCCAAACTGGTGGTAAAAATGCAATACATAAAATAATTTTTAAGAGTGATGATTTTCATTTTTCCCCCGGAAATTAGAAAGACACTGTTCATGTGTCCTTTGCCTACCACTGCTCTGACCTGTCCTTAGGTGACTTTTCAGTGTTTAAATGAAAGCTTTATTTCTTCTTTCTATAGCCACAGTTCTCTTGGCTTGCCCTAAGTGATCTTTTTTCTTTATTCCTCTTACAGCTCTTACATTGCTTTTCTAACGTGTCTTGCAGCATTTGATAAATCCATCATCACTAGGTTTCTTTTTGTTTCTCTTTGTCCTTCATTCAAAGGATGAATAAGACTTTCTCAGGTACACAGGGCACTTTGAGATTTAACAACAATCCCATTCAAAGCCAGAGATCTTTGGATAGACTCCAGACAGTTCCTTCTTCCTTTTTGTCTCTTTCTTTTTCCTTCTGTGTCCATATACTTGCCAAAATAGAAGTCTTTAGAATAGAATAGAATTGAGCACAGTCTGCTGAAAAGATCAAATTGCATCATTTAATGTTGGTTGGATTTTTTCCACTAGTCATGGTCTCAGCTACTGCTAGTGCTAAAATAGCATATGGCTATGAAAATTTCAAAAGATTTTATATAATGGATTTTATTAAATTACTTTTACAAATATTAGTCATCCTAGTTTCCTGTCAGGATACCTGCTTGACTTAGAAGAGAGGTAGATGTTCTTATCTGAAAAAGTTAACAGAATTCCTTAATATTGGATTCCAGGTCACCCTCATAATGGAGCAAACCAACATACTCATTTCCAACTTGAATGCAGGCCAGCAGAAATATTTACAGTGTAGACATTTTCTGTTGTCCTGGCCTGGGTGTCATGGAATCTGCAGCCGTGAAGAAATTTTTTTCAATGCATTTGACTAACTTTTTTTATTTTCTTCACAATGAGGAAATGTTGACACAAAATCTTAAGACATGGGTATTTTGAAGATTGTGTCGATACCTTGAAACAAATGTACTTATATCTATGTCTGTGTTACCACTTTATACCTATATATTTTATATGTTCTTTTATATGTGTATATGTAAAAACATTTCAAAATTGCATTTTATAGGAGGAAAATGAGAAGAAGAGTCACCACAAGGACCACTCAGATAATGAATCCACATCTTCTGATAAGTAAGTGTGGTATAACTGTTAATTCTGTAGTTGGTTATATATGCAATTTTACATCATTCCCTTTTCACATTTGCCTGATACATTTTTATATTTGCAGCTCTGGGAGGAGGAGAAGAGGACCTTTTAAAACAATCAAGTTTGGGACCAACATTGACCTGTCAGATGACAAGAAGTAAGTTGATTACAGTTTGTCCTGCTCACAGTGGGATTCTACATGATGATAATCCTGGAAATCCAGTGTAGCATTCTCAGACATCAGTCAGTCTGTTGATAAATTCCAGTTGCACACCCCATTTCCACAATGAAGTGGTTACCTTTGATCTTCAAACTGTTGTTACGAGTCCTTCTCACACTAAAATATCTTTTCAAACTTCTCTTCCCAGGATTTTTGTTTTTCCAGAAATGAGTTTAAACATCCATCAGAAACCATTCTTTCTAGTCCTTCTTCTAATCCATTCCCTTCGTTTCATTGTGAGGCTTTAAATTGTTTGCTTAGTACTTTATTACTTTTGACAACCCCAAGTTTTACTCTTTGCATAGAAATTCTAAGATTAAAGGGGTTTTTTCTTTCTTTGTTTGTCTGAATTTTTTGTTGTTCGTGGGTTTTTTCCTTTCATTCATACTGTCATCTGTTTCCACCTTTCCATAACTCTTGCTTCTTTATCCAGTAACAGGGTTCAAAATATGTAGCAAAGACCAGACCAGTGCTTACCTGTGGGTGAGCCATGATACCTCCCAAGAGCCTCAAAAAAAATTTGAGTATTATTTAAACTATATATCCTTTTGTGAGTGGATGAAGGTAGCTTAGAAAATATTATAAATACTCTGAAAGCATGTGTTTATTGTCCAGTAATAATTATTTGGTTCAATCTCTAGATAAGATCCAGCATGTCTAGGCTGTCAGTCCCACCAGCTGCAGTACAAAAATTCTACTTCAGTCATAAGAAAAGAAGAAAAGTTCTTGGTGTTTGGGCAGTAAGGACCACTTAAGATGGTGACATCCTCTGTGGCAGTTACTACAAGATCACTGTGTACATCTGTGGATGTGATTAGAGGCTGTTAAAAAATTATAGATATTGATGCCATTTTTTCTTAAAGGAAATTCCATCTGTAGATACAAGCTAGTTGCTAATGAAGTATTACTGTGATCAAGCCATTGGGAGAGAGACTTCAAATGAACCTAAGCATAATTAACATGAGGCTCATAGGGAATTGGATTTTGATACTTGAAATAGTTTCTGTAGGGTCCCAGATAGAAGCCAGATTTTCTGGTCTCTAGTTTCACCTTTGGTTACAAAATTACATTTCCCTTCAACAAGCCTGTCAGATCTGTGATTGTATTTTGAAATATTTTAAAATTGAAATAGTAACACAGATACCTATGCTAACAACTTTTTGAAAATGTTTGTTTCCCAAACTCTTCTAAGAGTTTCAGGGATTCACAGTTTGTCAATTTGCTATTTTGCTGCAGGTGGAAGTTGCAACTCCATGAACTGACAAAACTTCCTGCTTTTGTACGTGTGGTATCAGCAGGAAATCTTCTCAGCCATGTTGGTCATACCATCCTGGGCATGAACACAGTGCAGCTCTACATGAAGGTTCCAGGAAGCAGGACACCAGGTGAGTATAATCTGCATGAAAAAACCAGGTTCTGCTGTGGGGTGTTGGATTTAACTGCACTGCAATTTCCTATATCTGACAGCATGCCTAAACGTGATAAATACACGTATTCAATATTTTTATATTTCTTATTTAACTGAACTCTGCGTGTACAAAGTGCTTCTAGTGGAAATTCCTGGATTTCTGCAGTGCTGGGGAATTGCCCTGCTGACCTCCTGCATGCAATACTGGATTCTTTAAGGAGATAAAGAAGGTTGGGTTTATATATGTGGACGATATTTGTATTTTACATACCTTGGAAGTTTTTAGAGGCTTCCCAAGTGAGTCTGGTGCAATCCTAGAAATCAGTAACTTCCACTTTTTTAGATTTTTACTGCCTGAGAATCAGACTCAACCCTCCACGATGAATCATGCTGTGCTGGGGCCCTGGACTGGGACTTGAGGAATCTGGACTAAATTTCAGGGTCTGGTTTTTTCTGAAGTAGAACTTCAGAAAATTCCATTAGGGATTATGGTTCAGTTTTCCAGCTGTCAAAAGAAGATAAAATACTGGACATTTCTACATGGATTTTGAAATCTCTTTCAGAAAGATTTTTGTGCTCCTTGTCTGTTCAGTGCCTGAAGTCACGAAATTTTGCACCTGACCAGGACTGTCAGGAGATATCATGAAACATAAAATCTGAGCTCTTGAAGTATTTATTTCTACTGGAAGGGAACTGCTGAAATACTGGTCAGATCCCCAAGATTGGTAGTTCCAACTTTTTGTTTTCCACAAACTAAGAGAAGCAGAATTCTCATGTCACTGGTAGCTTAACTGTGTGAAGCACCTAAATAGTGTATGGAAATGTCATATAAAATCTATAAAAATACTTAAACTGTGGTGTAGGTATTTTTAGTAATTGTTTTTTTGCATTTCATGGCATTGTTTTGATAGAAAGGCCTTACATAAAGTGTGTTTACTTTTCTCTTACATTTCAGGTCATCAAGAAAATAACAACTTTTGCTCAGTAAATATAAATATTGGTCCAGGTGACTGTGAATGGTTTGTTGTTCCTGAAAGCTATTGGGGTGTCATGAATGACTTCTGTGAAAAGTAAGCTGGATGTGCTGTTTTTGTATTTTATCAAATTTTTTGTGCCTTTCCCAGACCTGGGGGGGAAAATTACTGAGGGTATTCTAAGGGGGCATTATTTTGTGGGTTTTCCATGTAGTCAGAGAAGTTTTTTAAAGTAGGACAAAATGCAAAATCTACAGTTCATAGAAAATGCCACATTTGTACAACCTACAGAAACTTGGGTTGTCTATAACAAAAACAAAAAAGCAGAATTCTCTTGACAGAAGCAAATACAGAGTCACTGGTATTTCAGCATGTTTTCTTGCTGCATTTAGAGTAAAAGCTTAATTTGCTCAGACCCCAGGAGGCATCATGGCAGGCTTTGCTTAGACATATATTTGTAACTCCCTGGAAAAGCTGAGGTATCCTGAGCACTGGGGAACTACTCAGCCAGCTCTAAGATTAGGATTTCTCTGCTGTGCCTTGTGTAGAGTGGTTGGTTGCCTTAAAAGCAGACAGAACAATACTTGTTTGTGCATGCACACACACAAAAAAGAGGAAACATCAGTTGTGTCCCCTAATCATGCCAATATTCAAGCAGGATTCTCCGAGGTTCATTGTCTGGGAGAAGGTTTTTCTTACCCAGTTGAAACTGGATTAAGCTCCTGACTTCAGAACTTTACCAGAGCTCTGCAAATTCATCTCAGTGTCTCTATTTTCTCCCTGTCTACTGACAGCTGTTCTTATTTCATCCACCCTTACAAAGATAAGCCATCTTAAAAATGTAATTTCCACTGATGGAATTGCCATGTCTCTGGCACAACAGGCCTTTTCACTGGCATGGCACTGCCCTTCCGAGGCTGACAGAGAAACTGAGAGCTTGGTAACCTCACAAAATAGCTACAGTGTCTCTGCAGAGGCACTTAATCGTCTTTGAAAACTGTGCATTGCAAATAATCTCTCTTGGTGCAGTATAATATTGGGATAAGGATGGCAGAAGAGTGTGGATTTTGCATAACCACAGGGGAAGAGTTCATGCTTAGGAAATCCACATGGAGGTGGTTTTCCATGCTGCTCAGGAGGGTCAGCATTTCTTGGCTGAGAGCACAGACCCATGGATCACAGTTAAAATGTTGCAGGAGCTTGCTTGTTGTGTGGGCAAGCTTGACTTGCCTGCACAGAGTGTGAGTACCTGTTCAGAGCAGAAAACATCCTTGGGAGCTGCTGTGGTCTGTACAGAAGATCAGTCAGTGATGAAAAAAAGCAGCATTGGGCACCAGTGCCACACTAGATGTGACAAGGGTTTGTCTGCCTCAGCAACAATAAAATACTGGGAAACTTAAAGGAAAATAGAACTTAACTGGAAGCTCTAAACTGACTTCACATGAGCAGGTGGATGGGTGGGTGTTCTAATGTATTGATGGATATGAAATGTGGAATTATGATCAGGAATTTTATACCTGAGACTTTCCTTTTGATTGCTCTTTGTGGGTCACTGATTAGCTGCAGAAAATACTCAAGGTGATGGTCATTTTTTACAGGTAATTGCATTGAAGTATCTGCCACTAATGTGTCCATTGGTAAATGCTGAAGACTTCATGTTTCCTCTTGTTTCAGGAACAATATGAATTTCCTAATGGGATCTTGGTGGCCAAACTTGGAAGATTTGTATGAAGCCAATGTCCCAGTTTATAGATTTATTCAAAGACCAGGGGACCTGGTGTGGATAAATGCTGGCACTGTTCACTGGGTCCAGGCTATTGGCTGGTGCAACAACATAGCGTGGAACGTTGGCCCTCTCACAGGTATGTGTGAGCAGTGCCTGTGCTGAGCTGTGTGTAGGTAATCTTACACTGCACAGGGCACAGGACCTGCCACTTCTTACTAATTTGCCATACTTTACTACATAAAAAAACCCCAATGTGCTGTATTTTTAAAATACAATGTGTTGAAGCTTTAAATAATTCCATTGTGTAAGCGGAAGAGAAAGCAGCAAAATTGCAGTCTTGGCACTCGTGCTTTTGAATGGGCTGTAAAAGTAAAATGTGTATATTAATTCATGTACTGTCGTCTTAGGCCATTTCCTAACTTTTTCTCCCAAAATTTATACTACCCAGAAAACTGCACTATGGCTTTCATATGAGTTTAAGGACTAGTCCTCTAGTATGGGTGGGACAGTGGGTACCTAACAGCTCTTTGGTGAGAGCACCAGGAAATGCAAACAGTTGCAAAATTTAGTTCAAAAAGGAATATTAGGTTTCTCAGACCTACTGCTCTAGAAGCCTTTAGTTTTGAACCATGGTCTTCAAGGACTTTTGTCTGTGAGTGTGGAAGGAAATTCCACAGCTAAAACAAGAGTCTGTCATGCATTTGAAGAGAATGTACTTCCAAAAAAGCTTCTGTTTTCCTAAGTAGTTTAAAATGTGTCTTTATATGGTGCAATAAAGAGTGTATCTCTAGGACTGTGTGATTGACTGATAGACCTCTCATGTTCAGTCGCAGTAAATTTTGTAAAACATTTTTAAAAGAAGGGTGGAGTGAGTAGGCTGCTTAATGAAAAAGTCTGACTCACTTCTTCTCTCAAGAAGAGATTATATACCATAGCAGTGTAAAATCATGATAAATTGTGAATAGAGTGAGATGCAGACATTTCAAATCTGGATTTTTTTTTAAGCTGGAATATTCGAAAATTTACTAACTAACCATTTTTGAAATACTGCTCCCAGTTCAACAAAGAAATTGAACACTTGTCAGTAACTTGTTTTCACAGGTATTTGTTGCTGCTGTGGTATTGTGTGTTCTTTCAGCAACATAAATACACTTTCGTAAGACATTTTAAAGAATGGAAATGCCGTCGGAATGAATGGCTCATTGTGAATGAAGTTGAGCTGTAAAAGATATAAATTACTGTTATAACAGAGTGATCTTGGTTGATAATTGTTCCTTAACCTGACTCCTCTGTGCCTGTGTGTTTGTGCAGCCTGTCAGTACAAGTTGGCAGTGGAACGGTACGAGTGGAATAAGCTGCAGAGCGTGAAGTCCATAGTACCCATGGTTCACCTTTCATGGAATATGGCTCGGAATATCAAGGTCTCAGATCCAAAGCTTTTCGAAATGATAAAGTAAGTTTTGTTTATTTGAAGATTTACTGTGCCCTTTTCTTCTTCGCACATAAACCTGTAGTTGATTTATAAATAATTCTTTGCAAGACTTTTCGGTTCCTGGGAACCAAACCAAAATTAGTTTAGATTCTGTTTGTTGCACAGAACATTTATAGGTATCCTTAATTTTATCATGTTTTATGTGATGTTATTGTGGCATAGCTTTAGAATCATCTAAGTAACTTTTTAGTTAAATGTGCCACAGACTTAATTCAGCAATTTACAGAAAGAGTTGGCTTTGATCACAGCAGCTGTTCAGAGTACATATCATCAGAAATAAGAAAATCAGGTCATCAACCCAAATATTAGAATTGGAATATATAGTCACTTTTACAGCAAAGTTAAACTTAATTCTGCATTTTTAGAACTGTAGTTAGTGTTCTCGTGCTGTCATTTGGAGATCCAGTATAAATCTTTTAAATAAAGGCAAGTAGGAATTTGAGAGCCTCCTTCCCTTTGCTCTTCTGAACAATGAATTGATTGATGTGTAAAATGATAATTGAGTTTAGTGACATTTCTCATATGCATATTCCAAAATGCAGGAATATTCCAGGCTTCAAGCATCTGTAGTGATTTTCTTTAAAGGGTGCAACTTCAAGCAAATGTAAATCACATTGCAGCACCATACTGAGGTTGAGGAGTGAATGAACATTTCAGCATTTAACATAGGTTTGTCTTACAGAAAGTGGGGGGGAATGAATTCCAAAGCATATTACTCATCATGAGAATCCTTTGGTAGCAGCACTTCTGAGCCCTGCTTAGTCTTACCAACATACTGAATCAAGAAGCATTGAATCCTTTTATTATTTGCCTTGAAATGGGCTTTACAAAAGTGAGTGAGTTAACTTGTGAAAAAAAAGGGCAAAGAAGAGTGTCTTTTTTTCCCCCAGTAGGATTTATTGGTGACATCTGAGTGCGACACCTTTTTACAGTAGGAATTTAATTTAGGCTGGAACATCTGTTGCAGAAGGGTGGCATTGGGGAAATGTTAAATTTGTAAGAACTGAGAATGTTGGAAGTTGACAACAGGGAGGTTTGTAGTCACTCTAAAGCTTGATTATAGGGTAGTATTTGTCTGTGAATACTTTCCTAAAATCTAGGAACTGATACTTAGGGTAAAGAAAGTATTTGCTGAAGGCCTGGCAGTCCTACCCCTTCAATTAAACAATTAGTGCTCATATTCCTAATGCCAGCTGTCATAGAGAGGAGAACAAGCCTGTCAGAGTTAGAAATGATAAATGGGAAAATGGGAAAATGCAGGAGAGTGTGGGAGGAAGCCAAAAAGTCCATTTAAAAATACCAAATCCAAAAGCCTCACTTTTATCTTTATTTATGTAAAATACGTATAAAGCCCAGAAGACATCTATTGTAAAGCTCAAAGGAGTTCTGGAATGTTCTTGAGAAAATACGATTTTGATGTTTTGGCCACTTGCATTTTGCATTTGCCATGGTTTGGGTTTAAAAGGAGAAAAATGTGACTGAGCACAGCATCCTTGTCCAAGAGAATCACTTAAAATGTTACGAAGAAACACAGAGGACAAAATGGTATTTTGCTATTGTCTTGCTGGCTCAGAACAGCTCAGCTTTTTCTAGCAAGAGACTCAAATTTTAGGTGTACATTGCAAATAAACAGGTGCTGAGGAGGAGATAGAAACTTTAGGCGTGCATGCATTTGCTTTTTGCAGTCCACTGAAACCATTTCCAGTTTACAAATTAGCTCTTGGAAAACGATAAAAAATAGCTTCTTATTCAATTTGAAAGATAAATACAAATATGTCCTAGTGGCTTGTGTGAGAGTAACCACTGCAGAGGCAATAAACTAAAATTTGAGCATAGATATAAATACTGAAAACCAGATTAGTGATGAAAATAAATGGAGAAGCAGAAGGGAAGAAGCAATAGAAGGAAACTTTGCTTTTGGAAGAAATCTGATGCCTTGTTATATTTTTAGGTAATGTGCAGTTCAGTGCTGTCTTGCTAGATAAAAGTCAAAGAGCAAAACCTGAAACTTTCTCATGAGATGTTTTTTAAAGATTTGATTTTAACAGTAGAATCGTTAGCAGGAACACAGCAGAAAAAAAGATCTAAAACTTGGCTGAGGGAGGACAACCCTCAAGAAAAGAAAAATTAACTGCAAATCTCTTAGATGGAAGCCAGAAGGACTTTTACAAATGCATCTGAGGAAGAGAAGAATTTTAGAGGTAGAGCGAACATAGTAATAAAGGCTTAAAAAATTAATTCCAAAGTAACTGAAATACTAAGTTCTATTACAGAAATAGTTTCAGAAATGTAAAAGAACATGACATGGGAGAAATTATTTTGCAGAAAATCATGAAGCTAGGTAAAATACTTTGCAATATCAGGGAAGATGTATTACTGGAAGGTACAAGGAGGTCAGTTCTGCATTGCCATTGGGATGGTCTCCACACTTTTCAAAAGTTTTACTGAATATCTAAATATTCAAAGGGGTTTATTGCTGCCCTTCTGGAATAAATCAGGATTATGTCCATTTTTAAATCCTCTTCTGTTAAATATTTGAATTTGACTGGACATGATTTACTCATATCTTTATGCCATACCTGCAGAGAATTTAAGAGGGGGATGGTCTAGATATTCTTCCAACTGAATTCTCACTGTACAAGAGTAAAAACAGGCCTGCAGTACGAAAAGCTGACCCAGTTGAACTTGCACACTGTCACTTTGCTAGGCACCTTTTTGGCTTTCTTAAGGATTCCCAAACTTCAGGAAATCTTGGTGCATTTTCACAGTGATAGTTTTGTATCCTTGCTCCCATCCTTAAACACATGAAATAGTTAACATTTACATTTTCAAGTGCCATTACAAGGACCTGAATTTTATCCAAGGAGGGGGAGTTCACCTTCAAGCTGTTGTTTTCTGCTTTGTTTGTAAATTTGGCAAACATTGCAGCAGTGTTATAAGTGGGTTACATTCTGGGCAGTTCTTTTTTCACAACTGTAACAATAGAAAATGCTTTGAAAATAACACTTTGAAAAGTCTTTGGAAGTCAGGGGTGGAGAACAATGGTGGCAGGTGTGCAGGTGTGCTTCCAGTTGCTCTTTGGGATGCCCAAAGACTTTTCCAGGTAACAGCAGAAGAGAAGAATGGTAGCTTTTAAGTTTATTTGAAATCAGGCTGTATTGCATAAATGAATGCTTTTCCAAAGTTACTGAGCTTGTCAGGAGCACAATAACCCGACACTGGAGTGAATTAATACTTAATCTATCACCTTTGGTTGGCCTTAACATCATAACTCATGTTCACATCAAACTTGAAAAGTGTTGAAGGAGTTACAGCTTAATGAGGTGTATAATTATCTTGAAATTGGGTATATGAAAATAAGATGTTTTAACAGAGAAACACACTTTTGGTTTTGTGTTATCCTTACAGTGAGGGTGTTAGTGAAGGCATTGTTTTTAGTGAAGAAGAACAGTATGAGTGTAGAACAAGAGGACAGTATTTCCAAATCCTGAGATTCTATTAGCTACTTGGAAACACATGAAAGAAATGTGGTTTTTTTAAATACAGAAGGTACGTGTTACATGTTTAAGGCTTTAACATGGGAGAAGGATCAAGCTGAAAACATTTGATAGAACTCCTGAGCACTTTGTTTTCTGTCCAATGTTTGTTTTTACCCTTAATTTTTTTCAATTTTCCTTCTGCATCTAATGAGCATGTAACGTAACCACCCTGTGGAGGAGAAAATTAAAGGCTGCAAAGTCTGCAGCTCAAATAAATAGGATAGCTGAGAGCTAAAATTATTGTAAATAACATTGTAATTTAGAACTCTGGCAACCTATTTTACCAGCTTTTTTTTGAAGAACACACGTAGCTCATAAAGTGCTAGAAAACAAGTTACATTTTCTTGTAAGGAAGAGACCGGTATAAAATTGTGACAATAAAATTACTTAATTTTTTTGGCCTTTACAGGGCGTATGACAGGGAATTGTGGATTTTATTTGACATTTGAACAGTTCTTCTCTTCATTCATAAAATAAGTTTTAGAATTATTTTTTATGTTGATTTTTTTTCCTAATACCAACCTGTCTGTTCTTTTTCCTTTTGCATGGGAGAAGATACATGTTTGTAGATTTTATTTCCACTGTGTGTAAAGGGATTCCTGGCAGAACTTGGAGTTTCAGAAAACTTGAGATAATAAAGTTTAGTAGTGCTGAGGAAGCAACAGGGGTTTTAGGAAGTTAAAACAGTGCTTTGGATCAGGCTATAGTCACACAAAATGTAAACAGCTATGCTGAACTTGGCAGTTCAACCTAACTTTTTGCTGACAATTTTATGGTTCAAAATAAAATCCGTGGATTGCTTTTGAAAACACATTGTTCTATTGTGCTTAAAAGAGCATTCATGTGTTTCAGTCAAAAATGAAAGGTACAGCTTGTTTGCAAGGCAAGGGGCAGTCCTGAAAGAGCTCCATAAGCACAAGGTCTGACTTCTCCCTAAGCCATGAGTCCAGTGATTCCTTCTAGGCAGCTGGGTTTGAAATCCCAGAGGAGGAGCAAGCTCCAAGTACAGGGTGTTGGAAGAAATTGAATCCTTTTTGAGTGCTGCTATACAGTTGAATGTTGAACTGAACACACAACTGCTTTTGGTTGCAGGTACTGCCTGTTAAGAACTCTCAAACAGTGTCAGACACTGAGGGAAGCTCTGATTGCTGCAGGAAAGGAGATTGTCTGGCATGGACGAGCAAAGGACGAGCCAGCTCATTACTGTAGCATTTGTGAGGTCAGTACAAATGTGTTGGGCTCATCTACTCCTCTAATATTTACTTAAATTTTGCCCTGTCTTTTGTTGTTGATGATGTTTAAATTTTGCTTTTAAGCTGCAGCATCTGCTCCGTGCTCTAAGCACATCTTTGTGATGCAGTAGTGCCTTCCAGGAGCTCATCCAGATGTTTTTCTAGACACAGGCTTTATTTTGCTGAAGGGTCTCTCACAGTACTTCCACAACATTGTTTTTCACTAGGTCGATTTTCAATTCTCAGTTATTATAAAATGTTGTTATCCCTTCCTGCATAAAATTTGATCTGCTGAGCTTCATTTTAAAGGTATATCTGTCTTCATTTCAGAAGTCAGCAACACAGCCAGAAAAGAGAGAATTTAGGTCCTTTTTTTCTGCAGGACATACCTTTTTGCTGAAATTTTTTATTCTACTTCCTTTTAATAGTTACTTTAAAGTATTGGTTAATAGTTTTCATGAAGCTTAAAAGAAAATAACATTTTCCTACCCCCCAAAAATCAGTTTCTAGTTATCCTCTGACTGAGCCTCTTGGGCAGGATGAGCATGCGGTTCAGTAGTAAGGAAATAAATAACAAACTTCTTTAGCAGACAGTAAAAAGGAAAAACAGGTGTAATTGTTTTAAATCCCCACCTTACTGGGTAACCCCTATTCAGCAAATGAATCCTGCTTTGTCAATATTGACCCAAAGCTTTCCCGTGGTGCTGTTCATGCAGACATCCTAAGTGTAACATTAGTGGTTTTACACTGTTTCACTTCTCTGCCCAAGCCTTAGGACAAGAGATTTTCCCTGCACAAACCTAATTTTTCTCTTTGCATGCACAGGGTAAGGTTGTAAATCTTGAAGAAAACGCAGTTTTCATGGTTTTAACTTCTTAAAAAATGAAATTGTAACGCTTGGCTTTCTGTTTCCTGTCTAATAGGTGGAAGTCTTTGATCTGCTTTTTGTCACTAGTGAGAGCAATTCTCGAAAGACCTATGTTGTACATTGCCAAGACTGTGCACGAAAGATAAGCACGAACCTGGAAAACTTTGTGGTGCTAGAACAGTACAAAATGGAGGACTTGATGCAAGTCTATGATCAATTTACATTAGTAAGTCAAATTAATAAGTGGGTGCATAAATACATTATTTGTAAAGCAGTTGTAGACTGTCTTGGTGCTCCGTTGTACGAGTACCGTGGACTTTCTGATTCAAATGGAGGTTTGGGTTGTGTGTGATATTTGCAGAACAAAACCTGAAGAGTCAGAATTGTGTGAAATACTACAGTAACTTACTGCAGAACATAACCACTGAGTTTTCAGGAAAAGTATGATGTTACAATTCATAAAGTTGTGGCTTTAAAAATCCAATAGAGATCACCTGAAGACCATAACTGGATCAGATGGAGATGGGAAGAATCAGGACAGTGAAGCTTGGAGAAACTAGTACCAGGTTCAAGAGCATCTCTAATACATTGGTTGTGGTATGAAGTCAGTATAGCAGCAGAGCATCCTATGCACTCAGACCCCTCCTTCCCCTTCCCCACCCATCCCCTCCCAAATCAGCACTGTCCTTCTGCTTAGCAAGTGGATGCTCTCAAACAGTTCTGTCTCTTGGCTTGGGGCCTCCTTTGCATTTCAATTTAAAGCAAAAAGCCTCTTTGCCATTATAGCTCTGTGCTATATATGGCAGCCTCCTGCTTTGAACTGTGTCAGCACAACTGTCCTAACATTTCACCCAGGTTTCATTGTTCCAGGCAAAGATGGCTTTTTTTTGTAACCACGATGAAAGCGATGCTGGATGTATTTATAAGCTTTGGCTTTCTGTCGGAGGAGACAAACATTGGACTAAGTGTTATGGGAATTTCATGTTGAATTTAATATGACAGCCCAGTAAGGGCTGTGCCTTTTGATTCATTTCCAGGTGCTGCAGAAAATGTGTGTTTAGTTATTTCATGTATTGGTAGCATGCCAAGTTGTGACCTTCTGAGTTAAGGCCTCAAGGTTCAGCAGTAGAGGCTGGCCAGAGTGTGGGACCACGTCCTCTGAATTTAATTCTCTTCATTAGTCCCACAGAACCTGGGTTGGTTGAACTTCAGTTCACGCTTCTAGGAGGTCACTGTCATTATAGTCTGTGAAATGCTGCAATTTCAAAGTTATTTGATGATCTGTTACAGAAAAGCATATAAATAAACACCTGTTCTCAGATTCTTCATCCAGTTGAGTGGAAATGGGGAAGAATGTTTCTGTATGGAGATGAGAGGGAGGGAGGGGTATTTTCTTGTCTGTGCTTATACATTATATAGTAATGATACTGTCCCTAGAACAAGGGTTCTCAACCTGTGAGTAGCTCCTTCCCCCACCAAAACCTAAGGCTGGGGCCCTGAAGGACATTGATAATTGTTCTTGTCTGAAATTGGTGTGCCATTCATTGCTTTTAAAGGGGATACAAATTCTCCTGGGAAGAGTCACCTAGAAGTGACATCTCTCAGATGTAGGAGGAGAGTTAAGGTTTGTTGTAAGTCAGAGGATGAAGATAATCTCAACTGGCAAAGGTGCAATAGGCCAAAGAGAGACTGGGGTGAAGTACCAGGAGCAGACACAGGGATCAACCAGCAATAGAGTTCCATAGCCGGGTACTCTGGTATGATTTAAAGTGTCTTTAAAAGACTCTGAGCAGCTTCTTGAAGGGGTTCCACTAATTAGCAGGAAAAGAGGAGGAAATGCCATCAAAGACTCAGTGCTTTGATGGAATACCACAAAGTGCAACACTGAGAAGCAGTTAGGTATCTTCTGACAGCAGGTGGGAACAAGACACCTCACTTGAGGCACTTTGTCCCCATGTCAAAGAATCTGAGACCCTTTCCACAGGTACCTTAACCTCAGGGGGGTGTTTTAGTGTTCAGGTGGAGGGGAGGAGGGAAAATGAAGCCCACAAGGGCTGTGGAGAGCCACAAATGGACCATCTCCCCATTGGTAAACAGGTTGAGAATCCCTGTTTTAGAGTGTATAAAGATCTATCTCTACTGAGCCATATGGAGCTCTGTGCTGCCACAGTGGGACTTGTAGTGGCTGCTCACAACATATGAACACAGACATCCCCACAGCATACTCCAGTCTGCAGTACAGGCAAAATCTCGATGCACAGTGTTCATAAAATACACATTGTATTTGAGGAAGGTGGAAAAAAATGCCAGTATTCACTCAAAAGAGTCCTGAAGTGTAAAAAGAATAGTGTGTGTGACTTTAAACTGTCATGGTTACAGTTTGTGCAAGTCTTGGTGAAACACAGAGTTTTACACCCTTGTAGAAAAGGTAATTTAATGTTTTCTCTTTCAGGCTCCTCCATTGCCATCCTCCTCATCTTGACATTTTTTCATGGACATTAAATGAAAACTTTTCTGATATTCAGGAAGTGACCCAGTTCTGCACCACTGATTTTTGTAGCTATCCCGTAAGGCTGCTGGCTGAAAGCTGTGTCTATGCAACCTTCCAAGTGCGGAGTGTCAACCAACTGGACAGGAGAGAGCACTGCCTCCTACTCCAGAACTCAAAACAAATAAAGCTCATCCAGCTGTACTTCAAAAAAATAATTCCATGTTTTGTATATATCTGACAAAACTGGCAACATTATACAGACTACTGACTTGAAGACCACCTCTTTTGTATTTCTCTGTTTCTGGGCTGATGAGTTGGTTTCATCCATTTTTCCCCCTTCAGAATTTCCCTTGGAAAAAGTACTAGCTTAGCTGGTCATTTCTTTGTAAGGTAGTTAGAAATTTTAAGTCTTTCTTTGGGCAATTTTTTTTTTTTTTTTTTTAATGTGAAGAGTTAGGTGATATAAATTTTTTACTGCTTTTATGTTTTTCTGTCTTGTTTTGAAACCATGACGGTTACACTTTTGGTTCCTAAATAAAATTTAAAACAATTAACAGCCAAGTCACAAAGATAAATGGGTTGCACATAGACTAAGGAATAAACTTCAGATTTGTGATTTTTGTTTCTAATCTTGATGTAAATTTACACTATTTATAAATACATATTTATTGCTTGAAAATATTTGTGAATGGAATGCTGTTATTTTTTCCAGATTACCTGCCATTGAAATTTTAAGGAGTTCTGTAATTTCAAACACTACTCCTATTACATTTTCTATATGTAAATAAAACTGCTTAGCATTGTACAGAAACTTTTATTAAAATTGTTTAATGTTTAAAGTTTTTCTATTGTTTGAGTTTTAAAAAGATTTTATGTACAGTGCCCAGTTTTTGTTCTTTTTTGAATCTGATTATATATATTTTATATATACTCTTGTGCTTGTGTATATATATAATATATATAGAAACTCGAGTATAAATATGTGTATAAAGATTTAGAGACTAAATTTTTCTCGTTTTAAGTTTTACATCTATGGTAGATTTGAGGTGTCTACTGTAAAGTATTGCTTACAAAAGTATGATTATTTTTAAAGAAATATATGGTATGTATCCTCAAGACATAGAATGACCTTCAAACTGGTTTATTGTTAAATTGCACTTTTTGCAATAACAGACCAATAAATAGTTGCTGCCAAAATGTAGTAGTAGAAAATACGTAATGGCTAAATTTTAAAGCTCTTCAAGAAAATACCAACTTTGACAGGAAGTTTGGCACTAGTTTTAGAGGAGGAACGAAGAAGATTGAGTTTTGGTGGGGATGTTCTCTAGATTTCAACCAAATTGCAACTTATATATTACAATATGTTCTATTAATGATTTTAAAAGTTAAGACTGAATCATCTTGGCGTCATTGTTGACCCCAAAAACAGGACGTTGTTTTGTGGTATTCTATTGTATTTTCACATATTTTGTAATACGAATTCACTGGTAAATTTTTGAAGCACTAGGTTTATTTAGGACAAGTTTATAATATATCATTGTAACAGTTTGCAGTTTTAATGATGGTATTTATTTTAAGTTGCTCCTTTCTCATTAGCTTCTTGAAAATGCATTAAATCTAAATTTCAAAATTGATAGCTTTCTTATCGATCAGAGTTGACTGATGCAGAAGGTTCTGCATCGAACAGTTTCTCATAATTTCTCATTAGTGGGGTATGTTAGTGATTGCATTGTTAAATTTTTTGTAATCAATGTGAAGTGTTACAGGCACAGAGCATGCAGATAGTTCCTTTTGAACAAAAAGAATCGCCTCTTATGTTGTAGCTTCAAACGAAGGGTGTTTTAATGAAGAATCAGCACAGTTTATCTAATGCTGTTACAACAGTTTAACCACAGTTCCAGCTGACTTTCTTGCTAGTTCTTACAGCAGTTGGACAAAAGGCTGTAGAGATTAAAGAAAAGCATAACGAAATGCTCTTGCCAGCAAAATTATCAACTAGCAGTTAGGAAGCCAGTATTTGCAGTTCTGTAAAGATGTAAGTCTCAGCTCTTGATAACAAACTCTACAAATCATAATTTTTTTTTTTACTTATGTATTTTATGCAGTCATAAATATTGTAATCTTGACGAACCATGCTGCAACTGAAAAGCTACTCCTTTAAAGTAGTCTTAAACCCAAATAAAAGCAAGATACACTTACCTCAACTAATGGTAAACAAAAGGTCCTCATTTCTCAGTGCTGTAAAAGAACATTGCTAATTAGGGAAAGAGCTACCGTGCACTAATCAAAAGGGCTTTGTACCTTTCCTCCCCTTTGGAAAAGAGGATATGGCATTACCCAGGATGAATATTCATATTTTGCCAATGAGCAAGTAGACCAAATCAGTGGAGCATCAGGCAACGTGGCTCGTGCTGTGGGAAGGTGTTGTCATGAATTTGAATTCCTGCAGGGCTTTAATATTTTGCAGTTTCCACATTTCTTAATCACACTCTGCTCCCAAGCCATGGACAGTTTGGATCTATAAGCCACTATGATTTAGAATGCTCTTGTTTCACTTTATTAAAAAAGCACAAGTTAATATTTTATCAGTTGTACTTCTTAAGTAGAACTTCTGCTGCTTCAGTTACGAAGCTCGTGATGCCAGCTGAAGCATTTGTCATCTCTGGGATTTCCAAGCATTAGGAGTTGGGCAGGGTGGGGGAGGCCGGAGTCCGGAGCTGAATGGAGGGAACTGGCTCACTTTCCAAGGAATCTTGGTCTTGGGGCCTTTAAGTTCCATAGCTGAGCCCTACTGCAAGTGGTTTCTGATCTGCTTGTGGCTACAAACCCCAGATTGTTGTAGCAGGCAGATTAAAGATCAAAATGTGAAAGGATGAAAATGGCCGAAGAGGTGGCGTTTGTTGCAAGAATTTTCAAAACGTTGAAGGCTGCTAGAAAAATGATACTGTTAGGGGATGGATAAAACTAGAGATAAAAATGGGTGCTTAAAAAAATTTGGATTACAGATAAGAAGGAATTAGAAATAGCAACATTTGCTGCTGAGCTGTGGATCTGAGAATGTCCTGGAGGAGCTTGACAAAAAGGGATCCTTTAAATGGGGAGAATAAATAGTTGTGTGTTTCTGAGCGTAATTAAGTCCTTCCATAAATATATTCAACAGAGCATTTGACTTTAAAGTTTTCCTCTGGATACATTAACTTGGGAGCAGTTCATCCGTGCTTTTTTGGAGAAGTGCTACCACTGGTTACAATTTAAAAGTAGTGATGTTGGTATCTATATACGAAGTGTTTAGATGAAAGTCACTAGAAAGTGAGAAGGACAGGAAATCCCAAAGTTTCCTGAATTTGTGTGGCAGATAACTTGTTGATCCTAAATCCAGAGTATCCCGAATCTGTGCCTTTCTATGTGGAAGAAGGACTTTCCAAGCAGCAATAAAAGGATGATGCTTTACTTAAACAAGCACAGCTTGTCAGAGGTGGGCAAGGCTTGGGGACTCCCCAGCTGGTGATTTCCTGGCCACAATTAGATTTATTGGTTAGGAGGAGGAAGATGCAAGAGTTCAACCAAGACCATAGGGAAGAGGATGCTCATCCTTGGTTGCTGCCCTGATCCTGGGAAGGATCAAATGTGTTACTCAGTGCAGGGGTTAGGAGGGAGGAGGGTGTTTAAGCTGAGCTTCCCTAGGTCAGAACCGTTTTGTCTGGGGCCAGAGCAGATGAGGGTGGTAGGGAAGCTTCCTGGAAGAAGGACTTGTCCGTAAGAAGGACGTGGAACTGTGGGAGCAGGTTCAGAGAAGGGCCAGGAGCTGACAAGGAGGACTGGAGTGGTTCTCCTGTGGAGACAGGCTGGGAAAGCTGTGGCTGTTCAGCTGGAAAAGGTTGTGTGGAGAGCTCAAAACACCTTCCACTGTCTGAAGGGGCTACAGGGAATCTGGAGAGGAACTGTTCTGTCAGGAGCTGTAGGGACAGGACAAGGGGGAATGGGTACAAATTAAGAGGGGAAATACAGCCTAGATATTAGGAAGAAATGGTTTACTGTGAGGGTGGGGGGCCCTGGCACAGGTTGCCCCGAGAAGCTGTGAATGCCCCATCCCTGGCAGTGTTCAAGGGCAGGGTGGATAAAGGCCTTGAGGAGCCTGGTCTGATGGGAGGTGTCCCTGCCCATGGCTGGGGGTTGGGGCTAGATGAGCTCTCAAGTCTGTTCTAACCTCTTAACAAATAGGATTCTGTGATCTTCCATGGCTGCTTTAGCCAGCAGAGGAATCACTCCAGCTAAGAGTGCAGGGAGGAAAGTCTGATGAATGTGAGGATTTACTTCAGGGACAGGTCAAAGCCAACCAGTGCTGCCTGTTTCCATCGTGGTGGCGCTGAGAGTGGAGGAAGGAGGGGTGCAGGTGATGCCCAGACAAGTTCAAGTGGAAAATGAAGCTGAGGCTCAACCCCAGGCGAGCTCAGTGCAGGGCTGCTGCCTGAGGGCCCCATGGAGGAGGGCACAGGGTGCCAGGGACAAGGCTGCCAGCAAGGCAACAATGGGAAGGGCACAGGGCAGCCTCATTCCCGGAAAATAATGGCATTCCTCCAAAAAGAGGGGAGAGCAGGACATTTGGGGGAGGTGGAACATGAGATTTCTTTGTTGGTGCCAGGAACTCCATGCAAAGCTGAGAACAGAGGAGAGAGAGAGAGCAGCTGTGTGTCTGGACTAGGAGCACAGGGACCATCCCCGAGCCCCACAGGAGCTGTCCCCTGTCACCACAGGAGGGAGGAGCTGTCCTGTCAGCTGCTGTGCCCAGGAGGAGCAGGGCTGGCCTCTCCCACTGCAGTGGGATGAAGGGAGAAGGGGTGAGCTGGAGAGGTGAGGGGTGAGGTGCATATATCCTTATTTACCTTGGGAAGCCATAAGAACATACTGAAGGGTTGGAGGATGGGAAGAGGCACCTCACAGTGACAGCAGCAGGGAGGGCTCAGCTCCCAGCCTCACCAGGGCAGCAGTGTTGGTGTTTCACAGGTCACTGCCAGTTCCTGCTGCCAGGGGCCTTGTTAAAGGGTTAAAACACAATTGCTGCTGCCCCTGCTTGGGAAACAGCGGGCACACACAGCAGCTGGGACACGTGTGGAGCTGAGATGGAAATGGATGTGTCATTGGAGCCCTTTGCCTCCCCCCTGTCCTGCCCCTGAGCTCCTGAGGGGCAGTGGTTCCTCTCCCACAGAAGGCAGCACACTCCTCTTTTTATTAGAGTGGAGCACTGCTCTCAAATGATACATCCCACAATTTTTTTTTCTCACAGAAGGTATTTTCAAGCTGTAGGACAGAGCAATTTAAAAGTAGCAAAGCCCAGGCAAGGGTTAATGGATGGGCTAATGGTTAAACAAAGGGCTGAAGCACTGACTCCTTTAATTCATGGGGCTGGAAGATTCCTGAAGGAGTCACACCCGCACAACTCAGCCACTGCCAGAATCCATGGGAGCATTGAAACGTGGCATGAGAGAGTTGGCTCCAAGTACATGCAAAAACTTAAAATCATTGAAAGGCTCAGGAACAGACACCACACAAGAAGACTGAGAGAAGAAGTAGCCTGAGATGTGTGCAGTGACGTGGCTGGGCTATCATTTCAGCCTTGTGGGCATGGAGAAAATGAACAGGAATAAAGAATGTTTTCAGCCCTTTCCTCCTCTGTACTTCTCACCCCCAAATCGGTTGGAAACTGAGTAATCCTTTGAGGAAAATGGGCTTTTCTTGTGGCAGTGGTCAGTGAGATGCAGCCCTCAGTGCCGTATGAGTGAACATGCAGTTCATCCTGGATGCTGCTGGAGCTTTAATCTGTTCAATTTTAACATACATAAAATACAGGGGGTTAGGGTTGGTTTTTTCCCCCAGAACATCACTGCCAGTGGGCCGTCCCACAGGCTGACCTTCACAGCAGTAACTGGAAGGACTTTTGTGGCACCTGGACAAGGCTGAGAGGTGGACACTGGGTGCAAACAGGGTTTGGTCACCTGTCTGCAAGCAAGGCTCAGGTGGGTGCAAAAATGACCTGTTTAAGGACCAAAAGTTGTCCTCGGGTAGGAGGGAGCATTGGCTACTGGAGGATAACTGAGCCACCAGGAACAGCCTCATCTGGGCTGTGAAAAATCCAAGGACAATAACTAACAGCCAGTCCCAGCTGCCACAGGTTTGGGGTTTTTTGGGAGCAGGGGGGAGTGTAGAGAGCTTTTTGAGGATAGCAGCACTAGGCAGGGTATCCAGTGCAATGTGATAAGAGCATCTGCTGTGGCTCCAGTAGCTGAAGACCTCCTTAAAGGTCAAATGTCTTCAAAGCTGAAGATCTGGAAACGTACTCCAGGCTCAGGACAGACTCACGGCTCTGTATTTATGTGCAGGACTTAGTCTTGCTTGAGGTGCCAGTGTCATCTCTGCTGTCCTGGATTAAATGCTGATTTAGGGACGTCTCCATTGCAAACAGAGCAGCTCTCCCAGCTCCCGTGCTGGGCCCCGGGAGGAAGGAGGAGCAGGGGGAGCTGGCTCAGATGGCACAGGAGAGCAAATTCTTCCAGCCCTGCCACAGCACAGCGGCTGCTCGAGTCCCCTGGGCTGTGAGAGCCTGTCAGGAGCACAGCAGCTCCTCACAGCCTCCCTGGGTCCTGTTGGAGCAGAGCCCGGGGCAGGGCTGGGTGCTCACTCACATCCCTGGGGAGGGCAGGCAGCAGGAGCTGGGAATGTGTTGGAGGAGGTTTAGGACTGCTGCTCCTTAACACTCTGCCCATCTTTTTCCTCCTGATGCTTCCCAGGCTGGTGCAACCCTGGAAGCCCGGTGAGAGCACCCAGGAAGGTTTGTTTTTAGGTGGGAAAGCCACTTTAATGATGCTGCAGGAGGCAGAAGTGCCTGGGCAGCCCAGGGATGCTGATTGGCAGCCATCAGATAAGGGTGAGGATACTGGATACCTTGCTGGGACGTTTAAAAATAAAAAAATTGGTTTCAGTGACAGGCTGATGAGGTATAATGTCACTGAGGAATAGCAGTGTGGGCTGAGCCCAGGGGTGCCCCATGGCAAACACTTTGCTTCAAAATACTGAGCTTTGGCCAAGAACCAGCCCACAGCTGATCCTGGGCAGATGGACATCTGAGGAGAAAAATACCTCAGCTCCACATGGATTAGGTTTCCTTCATCATTATCCCTTCCTGCACTCGAATGCAATGAGATTTTGGTATTCCTAACCATGGAGGAGGGAAGTTGCTGTGTCTGTGTGCACTGAACTGTGTGTTGTAACCATGGGAGTCTAAGTCAAGTGGCAGCCTCACATTTAAATCCTGCTTCAGCATCTTCATTTTTAGGAGGAATTTCTTCACTGAAAGGGTTGTCAGGCATTGGAAGGGGCTTCCCAGGATGGTGGTAGAGTCACCAGCCCTGAAGTGATGAAGAAATCAACTGGATGTAGCTCTTAGTGCTGTGGTTTAATTGACATGGTGGTGTTTGGCCAAAGGTTGGACTTGATGATCTTGAAGGGCTTTTCCAACATTAATGATTCTGTGATTTTTTGATCTTTCAGCTTTTACCTGTGTTCTGTAGTCAGAAATTCTACAGGGTTGTCTCTAAGATAGATACGGACATTTCCCTTGTAAAAGAAAAATTAAAAGATCAGAGGGAAAAATTCCAGTTTTTGTGAGAAGAGTCTTAGTGGTGCAAGAATACAATTTTTTAAAGGTAGCAAATGGAGAAGAAGAGGAGCAAATTCTGACAGGGCAAAAAACTGGGCAGGCAAAAAATTGTTTGACCCAGTGTTTGGTGATCCCCTCTCAGTTCTGGTTAACAGAGAAATAATACGATTGTCAGTAAGTGATGGTACCTTTGAAAAGCTGCTTCAGCAGCTACAAAGTGAAAAGCAAAGGTGAAATGAGTGTTCCAGCACCGAGCCAAATGAGTTGGCAATTATCATAAGTGCAACTTCAGTTCCTAATTTTCAAAATCAGTGCAAAATGCTGTTTACAGAGCTCGATGGAGCCTCCAGCAATTACGGCTGTGTTATGAAGAATACCATGGCTAATGCTCTCTATGGCTTATTTACACAACCACGAGATGGGAGAACATAAGACAGCATATGAATGAAGTGCTGCTGTGTTTGAATAGGTATTTGATTGCCCTGTGTGTGCCAGGAGCTGCCTTTTTCAGCTCTCTCTGGTGTTTCTCCACCCGCCCGTCCCGCTGGCAGGGTAAGAGCCCCAGGCCCTGCCAGCACAACCCCTGGCTTCCTTCCCTCGGGGTCGTGGCCACGAGATGTTTTGGGTGTGATTCTGGACACTGCTGAGCTGTGCAATAATGTGGAAACTGTGCTAGAAAAATCAATTTGGCCTCCAGCACGGAAACATTCCCATCCCCTGGGCTCCTGGGAAGGCTGGTCCCCTGCCCAGAAACCTCCTGCTCTCCCCCAGCAGCCCATCCCAGGGGTGCTGGGGGTCACCGGGGGTCACAGCCCCTGCAGAGGGGCTGGCTCCTGAAGGAGGAGGGTGCTGGGGCAGCTCAGCACCTTCCTCCCTTGCTGCTCATCGCCAGCCAGGCCGATTGGTGCTGCCAGGAAAATGAGGAACGTGGTGTTTTCCCACACAGGTTCTGCTGAGAAAGGGTCTTGGGAAGGAATGAGGAGGTTTGTGCTGGCAGATTTTGGTACCTGGAGGGAGGATGGAGGGGTGGAGCACCTTGCTTCAGTGTTTCCTTGCCTCCCTGCCAACGATTCCCCACATTTGGTGTTTCTGCCCAGGGAGCCCCCGCACTGCAGGGACGGTGGGTGCAGGGCAGCAGTGGATATGTGAGCTTTAAAAGTGGGTTTTTCTGTGGCTGAGGAGAAGGGACGTGCGTTTCTTCTCATCTTCCAGAAGCTGGGTGGTGTGACTGCTTTTGAAAAACTTGAATACACAGGAAAAAAAAAAAAAATCTCACATAGAGAGGAAGTGCTGCTCACTGCTCTGTGTCTTTTTTTTGCACCTCCTTCCTCTTCCAGTTTGTTTGGCAAGCTATCTCGCTTGAGATCTGCCAGAGAAGAAACCCTCTTTCTCTCTATTCTGGCAAATCTCTTCACTTCTTGAATGTCTCCTATGCCTTATTTGTGTGCTCATTTTGGTGCTTTTCAGGGGCTGTGCTCATCTCTCCTTCTCAAAATACCTCTCTTTCTCTTAACATTTATCTCCATGCTGTCACTGGCAAACATCCCTAGTGCAGCCCTTCTATTCATTGACACACTCCTTGTGTCTCAGCCATGCTCATCACCTTCTCTTGGTGGATTTAATGCTCAGAGGGGAGGAAAAATTTGGGTTTGAAGAATAGGTTGGCATTAGGAGAACCTTCCAGACCAAAGGATATCATAAAACAATTAGCTCAATACTGTAGGTGGACCTGTGCCTGTCACTGCTAATGGCAAATCCACTGGGATACAAGAAAAATAGTTCCTTTTAAAGCAGGCTTTTATTTGTCTTGTTGCAAGGTGATTCATTTGTTTGGGCTGTCTGAGAAAGCATTACATGTCTTTAAAGTTTTAAAAACTGAAGGCATAATGTCCCTCCAACGCTCCACCTTAGTCCCCATTACCGAAATGCTGCTTTAAATGTTGGTTTGACTTGAATTACTTTGTGGTTCTCTATTTGTTTTTTTCACGTTTGCCTGTTGCTGTGCTAAAATGCTCTGAGTCATCACTTCCCTGCCACTCAGGTCTTTCCCTCCTCTGCCTCCCTCCTTTATCCCCCAAGGTTATTGACCGGTGGTTATTGGGTCAGCAGAAGAAAAAAACTGGTCCAATTAATAGAAAATGAACCAGAAAATTTTTTACAGTGAAACCTCCTTCACAGTTTCTGCTTTCTTTAATGTGTTTGTTATAGCTGTTTGGGTGGCAGGTTCCCCTGAGCACACATCATCTCACCTGGCATGCAGAAGCACAGAAAAACTCGTGCCTTGGGGTCCTCTGCCCTGCCATGCTCCCTTGATTGAGCTGGAATTGGAGGACCCAGTGGTGGTTTGGGTGATAACAACCTTTCCCTATTTCTTCTCTGTGATTTCTTTCATCTTCTTGGGTGCACCAAGGGGAAGTTTTTCCCATGGCACCTCTCCAGCTGCAGTGACTTCGAGGAAAGAGTTTCTCTTCCTCTGAGGCAGCCCTTGTCCAGGAGATGCCCGTGCAAAACTCCTCTGCAGCCAAACCCCTGGGGAGGGCAGAGACCTGGCACTACAGCCCCTGGCAGCAGGGACATCCCCTGGCAGCAGGGACATCCCCTGGGAGCAGGGACTTCCCCTGGGAGCAGGGACTTCCCCTGGGAGCAAACAGGGCTGGAGCTGCACCATCCCAGGGTGGGGAAAGTGTCCTCCTCCCCGGCTGCCTGTCCCTGGGCAGAGCCCCACTGCTGCTCACCAGTCCCCTCTCATTCCAGGTCAGGACACACAACTGTCTCCATTTCTGGAGTGAGGAATTAGGAAGGAGTCTGGGGTCTCTTCGGTCCTCTGAAAGAAATGACTCAACTTCAGTAAATATAAGGGAGTGAGAATGGTTGGAAGGAAAAAGAGCCTTACAGACACAGACTGAGCTGTTTTGGTTAAGACATCAAGACAGCTTGGTCACGGTAGTTAATTTCTCCAAAAACCCAAGAAGAACACAAGGAGACAGGAGGAGGGACAGTTTCCTAAGCCTTTTCCCCCTAGTTTCACCTGGGAGGAAAGCAAATTCTCTGACTCCAAGGTTTCCAAACCCTAAAAAGCAAACGAAAATCAGATCAACTCTCTTGGACCATTCTGACTCTATGAGAGAAGAGAAATCTGTATCAGTCCATGTACAGCCACTGAAAGCTGTTTCAGATGTTGAAATAAAAAGTCTTCCGAGGTTACCAGCCCTCGAAAATTAAACCAGATGCATTTTTGCCTGATAACCTGCTTTTGATTATGATGAAAGTTTGTTCTGAATGAACATTTCCAGGCATGCAAAGTGGCTAATCTGGCAAACCAGCGCTTCAGTAGGTCTGGGATCTCAAACTCCCATGTGCCATTACACAGTGTTCTCCCTCCTACTCAATTCTGATGTTAAGACAGTTTCTTTGGATCGGGATAAGGTTATTTCCTTCAAGTTGGGTTTGGTTTGGGGATTTTATTCCCCAAAAGGAGATATTGGTAAAGAATCAGGGTGTTTCCTTGAGAAGACAGTGAGTCATTAGTAACTATGTTGCAATAGCTTTATTCATAAATATTGTAAAATTGTTCACATCTTTAATTTCACAGACACTGCAAAACTTAAGACTCCTTATCAACTGAGAAAGATGTTTCCTTGGTCATGACAAGTGGGCACCTGACCACAACCTGGGAAATCACCCCAGGAGCCCCAGTCCTTGTTCCAGCCATTCCTGTGACATTTGGGGTTCACTTGGGCTGGCACACGGGGCCAAATCTCTGGTGTTGTGTTTGGGGAGGAATATAAGAAGCAAGACAGAGAAGGACCCTTGTCCTGTGGTGTCCTCGCACTCCCCTACGATCCCTGACGTGGGGAATTCCTCGGCAGTCGCCTCTCTTCAGGCTCAAGACATCTTGCAAGGCTGACCTTTCCTGGGAAAACCCTCCCACGCCTGTACTCCTCCAGTTATCCTGTTTTCCTCTGTGCTGTGCTGAAAGCCCAGCTCTTCCCAGGCTCCCTTGGCAGGCTGAGCTCCCCAGAGCCTCTGCTCAGCTCCTGGTTGTGCCCCCACGAGGAGCAGCAGCCTTGGAGGGACTCACACACACCCTGAGCAGGCTCCTCACTCGCACCCACTGGTGCCATTTCCACCAGACCCATTTCTCACCATCTTTGCTGCAAAACAGCATCAAAGTCTCAATGCACGCCCCCCACCCTCCCTCGTGTGCTCCCTGCTCTCACAGAGGGGGAGGTTGGGGTGGGGTTTACCTGATTTTAGTCTTAACAGAGTCACTTAAGCTCTTACTCCTGTTTCTTCTTTGAAACACCGCCTGTGACTATCATTGCAAAATAGTGATTTCTTCATTCCTTGGGCTGCCTTGCACTGAGATTTCCTGCTGGCCTCAGCAGCTCTCCTGGCAGACTCTCTGCCTCTGATGTGTTTGAGAAAGGGTTCATTGTCAGCCTCCACGCTGTTAGCAAGTCGCTCCTTGGATTTCTCTTCTGGGGCTGCCTTATTGTAGCCTTGCATCTAATTTGCCTAATTTCTGCATCTGACTCCTACTTTTTGAAGGGTGTCTGTCTGGTTAGAATCGCTCCCTTGTGCTGCTGTTTGGCCACCTGGGGTATGTATGTGTATATTTTTTATTTATTGTCAGTACACATTTACTGTGAACTTCTAATGTGGTGTCTTTAAAGAGATCCCACTGTTGCAGGGCTCTTCAAGAAAAACTTGGGCAGAGATCACAGCAGATCCCACTTTCCCATTGGGCTCCATATATGGCTTTAAAAAGATAGGAAGCAGCTCACAGCTGTTCCTGCAACCTGCAAATCCAGCCTCCAAAAGCTTCCCTTGGGATGAGTTCCCTCCTCTGCCAGGGAGCCATCCCTCCATCCTTGTCCAGCAGCAGGAAGGGATTTTGGGGACTGCATCTAAGGGCCTTTGCTCCCACCTGCTCCAGAAGAAGCTGGCCAGTGTCTCAGAGCAGGAATGGGTGTGCTCATGGATCTGGGTCTGCAGCAGGGAAAAGAGGGACTCTGTAGTCACAGCTTTTCCAGGGATTCCTGATTTTTGCTTCTGTAGTACTGAGGGTCCTCTGTCCTTTAGTTCAGTCTGTGTTTCTATCAGATTTATGAACAAGCCCTCCCATAAAATCCCATGAACACAGACACCTCTGGGAATGATGGTCTTTTGAAGGCTCTGGTCCAGTTAGAAAAGTCCTGGTTGTTTCCATGCCTTTTGACCTTCTACACTTCCTCTTTGATCTGCCATTGCTGCGGGGTTTGACTTTTTCTTGACAAATATATACACTTTTTGGTGGCACCTCAAGGTTATATTTGTACTCCTGCCCTCCATTCAGAAGCTCCTCTTTCCTGCCCTCGTTCCCCAGTAATTTTATCTTGCTGTACATGCAATCCTCCAGTCATGCAAAAGCTGTATTTTTAGACAGCTCTGCTTGGCTCCTGCCTAGGGATGTGAACCATAAAGTTCATCACTGCCTGGCCAGCCCTTCCCTGGGGTTGGTAACCCCAGAGCTGTTGGAATAAAAGTCAAACTGCTCAACTTCGGAGAGCCTTTCCCTAAGCACATCGACAGAACAAATCAGCAGCTCTTTGTTAGGTTTTTCTGGTTGTTTGACTTACAGAATTCAACAAGACTTCCTAGGTTTGGTTTTTAATTTCACATGCTTGTAGACACGAAGAGAAACTCCTGTCAGTGTTTGTCCCCAGTCAATGCAGCCATTTGGTGGAAAGCCCCCGAGCTCTGGCCATCACCCCTGGCCCTGTTCCTCAGGGTTCTGCTCCTCCCCTTTGACACCTGGGAGCTTTGATCCCGTGCATCCCCCACATAACAAAAGCACCCCATGGGGGCCTCTCTCTGGTGGAAAGGGACAGGCAGAACAAGCAGTGCTGTGGGTGGAAACAGGAAGGGATAAAAAATAGATTTCCTGAAATCTGGACAATTGTTCCCATCCCTTCTCCACCTGCTGAAGGGATTTCCATTTTGAAACACCAGCACTGATGCAGTGACTCCTTCTGGGGACATCTGAAATGGTGACGAGTGCCCTGACTGGGAACAGAGATGTTTAATCCCAGCACTTGCCACCAGCAGCATTGGTGTTCCAGCACCTTTCTCCTCTTGTCCTCAGCAGTGCCTGAACTGTTACACAAATCCCCACTTGGTTTTTCCTGTAGAAACAGTGCAAACACAGAAAGGCACCTTCTTTTCTCCATCTTCATCTTCAGGTGTTGGGGAAAAAATGAGTAAATGTTTACAGCTGCTCCAGCCAGAGCGGAGTGAACACCCAGAGGTGATCTTCTCTCTTACTCTTTCTGCACCAAGAATATGAACAGAGGGAGGTTTCAGTCCCTGTGAAAAGTCCCTGAATTATTCCAAGTGTCTTGATTATTTTTTCAAAGCAAGAAAACCCACTTATTTTAAGGCATCACTAGAGGAATGAATCTGACAAGCCTTTATCCAAATGAATGTTTAAATTTCGAAAGGGGAGAAAAACAGATCCCATGTGGCTGACAAGGTCCTTTTCAAACACATAACATGCTGAACCTTGCATGACATTTCTGTGGGTGTTAAGTCTAAAGAGCTATCTTTGCATGCAATGTAGCAAATGAACTGTGTAAGGCGAGGGCTGCAGCTCTGTGCATCCTTGCTGAGTAGTACTACAGCACTGTAAAACCTGACAAGCTGCTGCTTTTAGAGCTGCATGTCCCCAGGGAACAGGCTGGAGTGTTCATCTTCAAACACCTGAAAAGGTTGTTCTAGACTAACTATTGTCATTTATACTCTGTGTTGCAAGGAATAGATATTGTGGGGTTTTGGGTTTTTTGTAAATGTTTATCCCAGGCAGCTGATCCCTAAAGAAGTGAGGGGCTCAGGGTGGAAGATAAGCTCTGGGGGGAGCTGATAGAGGGGAAGGAGGTGCAGCTCTGGCTCTCACCAGAGCTTTTTGTCCTTTTCCCACTGAGGAAATGTTTCTCTGCTCTTTCCCCCTGAATGTTGGAGGAGGGCTGGGGGGGTCTTGTAGCCAGGCCCAGCCCACCCTGCTGGTAGGGAGAGGTGAGAAACTCAGTGGTGGGATTTTGATGGCCCTTGGGTCAGGAATGAGGAGTGTCAGCAGCAGGTGGGGATACCTCATAATGCAGGGAACATCCTTCAGCTCCAGCTGGAGACCTGTGGAAAAAAGACCTCTTCATGTTGCTGCACAAGAGCAGAAAGACAGAATGCTGCAAGTAAAGCTATGACTGAAACAAAACTGTTTGAAGATCTTTATCAGGTGTTCCTCCCGAGTTTTCCACCTGTTTTTTCTTCTCTCTTCACTTTTTCTGGACTTTTGGATCATCCTCACCCTTCCTTGGGATGTCTTGTCAGTTGTTCAGGTCACCTGAAAACCCCACTGCCCCCACTCTGGCTGAGACCATCCCCCTGTGGAGGAGAGCAGAGGAGTCTGCCCATATTCTGTAACCTGTAAGGTATAAACAGTGCATGCCTCTCCCAGACCCCCAGCCTGGAGTAGCTGTTTCATTCAATTTTCCTTTCCCCGAAATTCCTGTTTGTTTGTTTTTGGTTTCAGGATGGCTACCAAGCTCCTTTCAGCGCTGAGTTAGGGGAACAGAGGTTTCAGTAGCAGACAGACTCACCTATTAATCAAATTAATGTGTCTTGGTGAGCCAATTCAGAACACCACAGAGCTGGTTCTTGTGATTCCATAACATCTCATGACACTCAATATTTTTGTTAAAGCTCTACTTTCCAGATTCATGGGATGATGGGAGAAGCTAAGGAAGAATTAGCAATAAAGCATCTAGAGCACCTGGCTGTAGAGAGTAATTGGCAAACGGGACCCAAGTGCATCCTAAAGTCTCAGCAAACCAGAAGGCAAATAAAAAGCACCTGCAAACAACTGGTGTTGGCTGAGCTTGCTGGAAAGATGCATGAAATGCACTTGACTGGCTGCTCCTGTGGACTGGAGCTGTTGAGTGCTGATTCCAAGTTCTCCAAAATGCCACGATGTTTTCTGGGTAGCCCCTTGTGGGAAGCTGGGAGCCAGCAAGGAAGGGGATGTGTGTGTGTGGGGGGCAAGAAATTATCACCCACAAAAGCTCTGGAGTGGGAAATCCAAACCTCCAACCCCCCCAGGATGTGCAGCAGCCACCACCCCCTGAGAAATGACAGTGTTGAAATACACTGCTAGTCAAAATAAGGCCAAAAAGACAGTTTTACAAATATCTTGACATGAAAACTTTAAAAATATGTGGGATATGGGGCACTAAGAGATAAGCAGCTGGGCATGAAGGCAGCTGCAAACTACCCACAGATAAAGGAGGTGCTGAGGCTGATGATGATACTGGTGGAAGATCTCTCCTGCCATTCTTGTTCTGCTGTGGAAACAGCTGAAGTTGTTACCAGGAACAGTTTGCAAAGGCTCAAACAAAGCCACTGACAGAAATAACTCCAACACAGAGAGGAAAAAATTGCTTGAGAGTTCTTTTGGGAAGGATTAGGTTTTAAATAATTGCCACTTATAAGTTAATTTCACATCCTTTTGGAGCTTGGCCTGCTAGGATTTGAAGGCTTGACTGAAGCTGGCAGACAGGGTGGGCACTGATTCCAGGGTCTGACTGCCAAGAAAAAGGAAAATATTAAGAGTAAAAATTGGCAATTCAAAAAAAAAAAAAGCCAGGGAAATATAGGGAAATGAGATTTAGTTCAGGAAAATTATTGTTCACTGAGCCATGGACTGATTTTATGGCTGGCTTATTAGTCAGTCTTACATTGGCCTGGCCTTTGTAGTCAATGTCTGAAAAGAAACTGGTGGAGAACACAGCTCCCAATGCTTTAATAATTTGTAAATCCACAATTTCGTTATTTTTAATCATGAGTGGTTTTTTTAAAATTTCAATTCGTATCAAAGTCTATTAAAAGCAGTGGGGAGACTCCTCTCAGCTCTAACAACTTTGAATCAAGCCCTGCAAAAATAGATGCTACGTGTCCCAAGGCTTCTGCTGCAGCCTTGCCAAATGAGTCCGAGCAGCAAAGTAAAACCTCAGCTCCTCTGTTTCAGACCCGCAGCTCTTTGGGATGCTGAGTTACCAGGGCCTGTGTGACACCTCTCAGTCCTCTTGCTGGACTGTTCCTGAGGGATCTGGGCTTGCTCCTGATGTTGTCCAAGGTGCTGAGCACACTCATCCCCTCTGTGTTTCCTCTGTTTCCAGCAGATGTGGGACAATCTCTGCAGGAAGAGGGGCCCAGAGCTAACACCCAGCCATCAGGTAAACCCACACCCCAAGAGACTGGAGATGCAGACAGATTCAAGAAAAACTGATGGAAGCAGGTTGTTAGACAGCCTTGTGGATCTCAGGGAAGGACATGTTTTTCTTTCTGGAAGAGAGCCATGATGCAGAAATAGACTGAAACCAGGAAAGAGGGCTGCAGCCGTAGCTGAGGCTGTATATTTAAACCTCTTTGCTGTCTGACCATCTGGGCCTGCAGCTAAATTTACCTACAAATTATTTTCAATGTTTCTACATCTTGAGAGGTAAAAGGTGCACTTGATACTTTATGCCAGGGAGAAAGGCAAAATAATTGTCCTGAGCCAGATTTCCCCCCTGTCAGACCTGTGTGTGTGGTTTTGGATGCCCAAGCTGTTTCATCAGCCTTCACCCACGCCTGCCTGGAACCCCAGGCTGGATGCTCTGCGTGCACAGAGCCCCTCACAGCCAACACAAAACCTGGATTTGCATTCCTTCTCTGTACAGCACAAGTCAGAGCAACCATTGGCAATGCAAATGCACTCACATCTTTTCCTGCCTTTACGTTGTTACCAATTTGTTTTTTGAACCACGACTAGAGGAAGACTCTTTCCATGATGAAAATTCTTGTGGATGATCCAGAAAGCCTCGTTTCTCACTCAGCTCAGTCACATTTGCTCGGTGGCTCCTGCGTGCCTGGATCCCAGGAGAAAGCCCCACACCCAGGTGAGGTCTGTCCAACCCCTACACATCAGGGAAGGTTTGGTGTGGGCTTCTGACACCTCACAGGGAGCTCACGTGAGGGGGACTGACAGGCTGTGGATCAGAAAAGTTTTTTGCCACTTTTGCAACCATCTCGTGCAAAATGAGGCCCCTGGATGTAGCCCTGGGTTGACAACTGCTGTGAAATGGGTTCACCACCCCAAAATTTAAGTGCCTGAGTCGCTCCTTTGGGGACTGGCTTACCAATTCCTTCTCTGGAAGGGAAATGGATGAGGATGGCCGCAGCTCTTTCTGGTCAGAGCTTACATCTCCCCAGCTCTTGGGGGTGCCCCAGCACCTACACTGGAGTATTGAGTGTTTGGCAAGTCTTGTCAGGCTCAGTGTAAATTAATGTCTCATCCTCTGCCTGTGTTGCTTCTCCTCTTAAGGTAATTTTCCCATCTGAATGGTTTCATGCAAATGGTTCCTCCACTTCAGAGAGAATAATGTGAAAATATCTGCTGAACAATCCCATCCCAGAGCTGGATTTTTTTTTCCCATCTTAAACAAAAACCCTGTATTAGTCTCTGATTACTGTCCATTGACTCGGGAAAGACTAGAAGCAATTCTACTTGGGGATTAGAGAAATTAAGTCTCAAGAGACATGGAACCTTTCAGCTTTTTAATGCTGTTGATTGTGTCTTTCTGTTCTGTGTGCCATCAAAGTAATAAAATTTAAATATTTTATAGAAGTGATCTGTGATGGGTGATGGCGCAGAACTGATCTGGTGGTTCAGTTTATCTATGATTCTTAGCACAGTAAAAATAGCCACAGGGGAAGTCTTAAATGCTTCCATCCATCCATCCATCCATCCATCCATCCATCCATCCATCCATCCACCCATCCATCCATCCCATATTATGTGTATATCAGCTCTGTCAGAAAGACTTTCTTGGCAATAAAGTTGGTTGTGACCATCCTGCCTTGCTTTCCTACAAATGGCATGGGCAACTCTTCCAAGGCCAACACACGTGAACGAGATTTATTAATCCTGTGGCCCCTTGTCAGTCATGACAATGCTATTAATCCATCAACCACACATCATGTCTATATCCCACGTAACAAATGCAGCTCTGGGAGATGAATAATAAATCCCATGTGCACTCTGCTCCCTCCTTCTACACCGAGAACGCCCCGCATTTGGGGCAGCTCCTTCCAGCTGCCCTGGTTCCTCCTCGCCCCCCGCGCCGGGAGGGCGCTGCCCCTGCCCCAGCCCCCGCCAGGGCCTGCTCCTGTGTCAGAACTTGTCGCTGTATCTGCAGTCGGGGTAGCGGTAGGCGAAGCGGGAGTCGCAGGACCGCAGGGGCCTCAGGAGCTCCGCCAGCTCCGCCAGGGCCTGGGTGAGGCCGCCGCCGCCGCCGAGGCCGCGGGCGCAGCGCTGCAGGAACGCGTCGACCTCCTCCTGCACGGGCGGCTGGAACTTCCCCGCCAGCAGCCTCGGCAGCAGCTCCTGGCACACCATGACAAGGCTGTGCTTCTCCCTGATGGAGTCACAGGACACCAGTGGAGCCTGGCAGTCCACAGTCAGGCAGCTGAAGATATCTTTGTACTCCTGCTGGCCATCGATCAGCTGGCTCCCTGTTGGGGACAGTTAAACCAGTTATATACATATATACATGGTAGTGAACTCCTGGACAGTCACAGATATCTGTACCTCTGTGTTAACATGGGGTTTGCTACTACCTAAAGGGTGTGACCACCTTTCATCACAAATTACTCAGTGCTGTGGCTGTGTATGAGCCAATTTTCTCGCTCCTGAAATATGTATATTTTTCTGAATGACAGAACTCTGCAGAACTGCCTGTCAGAGGAACTGGAGAGGAGTCTGTCAAGTCAAGTTGATGCAGAAAAAAATGAGAACTGGAGTACAAATCTTAAATGCGGAGTTCCTACAATAAACTACCACAAATAGCCAGACCTGAAATTTTTCCATGTTAACCAAAATCATTACATTGCACCAACAGCTCATCTAGCTGGAGTCAAGTTAACAGTCATAGCTGTTGGGATAAGAAAAGGAAACCCAGTGGAAAATTTTCTGACAGCTGCTTCTGAATATTTGAGACCTGCTCAGCTGAATGTGTGAGCTGAGGAGAGGCCTTTTGAAAATTTGAATATTCAAAATGAAACTGTTAATTATTGGAAGAATAGTCTTTGACTAGCTCTACTTCCAGGGGTTGACCAATGTAAACTGTGACAATTGAATAGTAACCCTTGATTTTATGTAAAAGTGACAAAAAGGGGGATTTTGTTATTATTGTTATAATAATAATAGCAACCATTATTAGTCGATGTGATAACTGCATGTAAAAAACGTCCAATTTTACCCAATACTTAAACCAAACAAAACTACGAAATTTCTGCTTGCAAATATTGATATCTGCGTGGCAAAAGTTTTAAAAGCAAGACTTCAAAGGAGACCATTCAGCACACTGTGCACACCAAAAGCTGCTGCCAGCTACAGAGTGGTCACCAAACCACCGACTGCACAAAAAAACACCCATCGCCTTCCTGACTCAGAGCCAGGATGGCAGGAGCTGCTCATGGTAAATCTCTCCGTGAACTTCTCATTATCTAATTTAGTAAGTGCTGTTNAAAAAAAAAAAAAAGCAGCAGTAGAGCCAAGGGTAGACGGGGAAAGGTTTGCTTGCCCTGCCTCCCGAGCCCTCCCGCGACAGATGCGCAGCCACGGAGCCCGCTGAGTACCTTCCTCCTTGTCGATGATGCCCAGCGTGCTGGCATCCCGGATGAACAGATGCCCGTTGCTGAACACGCCGAAGGTGCCAGCGTCCACGCGGGTGAAGAAGAAGAAGTAGTTGAGGTCGTTGGTGGCCATGGAGCGCAGCACGGCCAGGAGCTGCAGGGCCAGGTCTGCGGCCACCTCGGGGGCCGCGCCGAAGAAGTCGCGCAGGGGCCGGGTGCTGGCGCTGACCACCAGGCGCCCGCAGGAGCCCAGGTACCGTGGGAAGGGCCAGCCCTCCACGCTGGGGAAGATCTGCCAGGGAGAGTGGGAACGGGGGGATGACCCCTGACCTCTGCCCATGGGCCCACCTCTCTCCCAGAGTGCCCTCTCTGGCTCCAAGCAGCAGGGTTGTGTTTTGGTTTCTAAGCCAGCTCGCAACCCTTCCTCACCCCATCCGGCCCTAGCAGCGGGGAAAGGTACTTACTACCCCATCCTGGAGGAGTTATGATGGCTTTTTTTGATTTTGCTCCCTTTTTCTTTGTAATGGAGGAAGAACCTGGTATTTCGAGACTTTTTCTGTAAGAGAGACTAACTGGAAAGTCCAAGATAATAATAGTTTTCGGATTCATGAAAATTTTAGCCACAGAACAGCTAATTTTAGGTGTCTTTGATGGGTCCCTCCTGAGCACTGAACAGATGAAGTCACAGCTTGGAGTTGAGGTGGGGCTATAGCTGTTTTTCCTAACTGGTGAGAACTGCCAGGCTCTTTCATAAGAGACTTTGCTGTCTCAGGGGCAGAAGTGGTGGGTGTTTGCTCCAGTGGGGACACCTGGGCTGGGCTCCCTGCATCCCTGCAGCTCGTGCCAGCAGCACAGTTATCCCAGGTGGAAACCAAACTGTGTGACTGCTGAGCTATGCCAGCACAAAGCTTTCTCTCATTGACATCATAACTTATCTGCCCAGAACCTCAGATCCTGCCAAGGCCTTATGAACTCACCCAGTTTCATGTTTAAGGTTGCTTCTCCCTTCTGCCGTGAAGCCATTTTGGGCAACCATGTAAAATCTACACATTTCTCTTCGGCATATTTTTCTCACCTCTTTAAGCTGCATTCCCACGTCTTCAGAGTGCTGAGGGCAGCAGCTTCATGTCCCAGTGACCCATAACTGGGGTGGCTGAATGACCCCCAGGAGCCTCCCAGAGCACGAGCACCATTCCCCCTCCCTGGGACCACGCAGAGCCCTGCGAGCTGCTGAGCGCAGCCCAGGCCTGGGGCCAGGGATGGGTGATGCTGCCACTGCCTCCTTTCTTCGTGCAATCATGAAGGGTTGCAAGAAACAACAGCGAGGACTAAAAGTGGGATGGGGAAAGGTGAGGATTCTCCCTTGGGAACACAAGGAAAGAGAGGAGCCGCATGCCAGGCAGGCCAGAAGGGGTCCAGGGGAAGGGTGTGAGGCCTCCCACATCACCGCCTTCAAACCCAGAATTTCAAAATACAGGGATAGTTACCAGTAGCAGGTGAATGGAAAACACAGCACTGGCACGTGGAGCATGGGAAATCCTGCTCTTTCTCTTTCAGAAACAGGCTGTGATTTTATGCAATACATTAGCAATGCAAACCTAACTCTTTGAGGTCTTGGGGATGTGTAAAACCCTGGCTTTCACAGTGCTCTAGTGCAATAACCCACCTGGGGTTCCCTATCTCTCCCCAGCTTCACAGACTGATGCAGGGAGCACCTCATGAGTCTGCCTGGCTTCAGCCACCCAACCCCATAGAAAAAAACTGCTTTTTGAAGACCAGGGAGCTGGCAAAGGCCAGGGTTGGGCCTCCTCTGCCCCTGGCACTGGCACACATCCCTGGAGAGGGTTTGCTCAGGAGGGGCGGTGTTTGAAGCGGGGTACCTGTAAGAGGATGGGGTGTGAGTTCACGGCCAGGGTGTAGAGCAGGCGCAGCTTGTCCCGGTCCGTCAGGTGATCCATGTAGATGCTGCCGGCGTCCGGCACCTCCGCGTAGCGCCGCACGATCCGGTCCAGGAGGCGCTGGGATGGGCAGCGCAGCAAGGGGCTGGACAGGCCCTGCGGGAGGGGAAACACGGAAATGC
>VZRO01008019.1:225281-254549 GCA_013397915.1 Daphoenositta chrysoptera | reverse complement strand
TGAGATGGGCTAGAAAAGAGGACCATGGGTCAGTGACCTTCTTGACCAATGGCCCGGGAAGATTGTGGTTAGTGGCCTTATATGCGATTATTTACACCTTCCCATAATAGGTGATATCTAGGGAATACTCCAGGTGAATGGGTGAAATCCTGGGATTTGATCTTCCTGTTTATATGAGGTTATACCCTGTTTGTGCACTGGTATTTAGGTAACCTGAGCTGTGCAATGAACGTCTTTGCACTTCTCCATCTGGCATGCAAAGTCCTTGCCCGGTGTGAATGCTGCACGGAAAGGATGCCTAATTCCAGCCTGAGGTGCTGCAATGTGCTTGGATCATGCTGGGGGTACAGGCACCTCTGTGCTCTGCCCGCTGCACCTCTCCCTGCTGCGGCACAGCTCCCAAGGGTATGGGCGCCCAGGGCATCTCAGCCTTCCTAGGAAAAGGCTTGTGCCATCCAAAAACGCCATTTCCCAGCTCGGGTTTCAAGAACGGCCCCCATTCCTGGGCACTGCAAACCTCATATTGCCCCAATTTCACAGCTCCACGGGACTCTTCCCTCCGCCCGGGTTTCCAGCCCTGGCATTCCTGGTGGAGGCCCTCCAGTTGTTAGGACAGTGAGTCACTTCCCTCGTTAAATAATCTTGGGATCACTTTGCTATTTGCTTAACCTGAGAGCAGCTTTCTTGGAAATACTGTTTGCTAAGGTCAGTAAACATGCTTTAAAAATGTAAATAAACATTGTGTGTGAGTGTAAGCACAGGATATGTTCTCTCTCTGATAAACTCATGCATTAACTAACAAAACCAAATAGCCTGTGCATATTTTTTGTAACACCCAGCAACAAATAGAGAACCAACCGTTGTGCTAATGGAATCAATTATTACTGTATTTCACCCTTCAGATTTGGAGGTTTGGCTTGTAAAATTGCATGAGAAATCTATGGCTGGGATAAATGGCATAGAAATTTATATATTCGTAGTCAAAAATGGCCTTTTTTTGTTTCTCAGTTAGTCTTCCTTAATAGCCCAGGAGAGTGTACGTGTGGAGGGTAGCCCACAGTGGCACAGAAACACTGCCTTACCATGCCTCTGTAGGGGAAGGGAATCAGATTTTTTTTAGGCCTCTTTATTAAAAATGATCCCAGTAGCCAAATTTACTCTTTTGCTTTTGTTTATAATTTGGTGGTTGGGAGATGTGCTTCAGAGGAAAGGGCAGTGGAGCTCACATTGCTCTCTGCTGTCCTTCGTGCTGAGAGCAAAGATTTTACGCAGGATCTCCCCAGGTCATTTGGTAACTCTGAGGTAGGTCCCTCTCAGCCCCTCCTGTGCGAGCTGTTCATTTGGCACAAAACACTGAATCACCCAGCCGTGACAAAGAAATAAAGCAACATGGAAAGGAGGAGTATGACACTTTCCCAGCTGGAGGTGGAAAAGGGGGACTGGATGTCCCATGCCTCCTCTTTTGTATCCCTGCTGGCCTCAGTGAGGTCCCAACCACTCCCTCCTTGGCCATCAGTTGCAAAAAACAAGTCCAAAATGCCAATAGCTGGTCAAAACTACGTGAGAAACTCAACAACAATTGAAGTGTTTTTCCACAAAAACCAGAAGACTTTTCTTCCCAAAATGAATAAAACATTTGTCAAAAATAATTCTACTCAGTTCCTGTTGCAAGCCTTCATACACTCCTCTCCTCTGGTGTAGTCTTATCAGGAAAATATTTTCTCAATTAATTGTCTAAAACCGTAGAAGGGGTGCAGGGGGAGGGATGGTTATGGATTTCTGTCTTGCAGCACTTGCAGGAACTTTGTGGCTGACTGTCACTTGCCCTTTGGAGGAGAAGCGATAAAAAATGAGCAGAACAGAGCCGTGTTAAGTAAGAGATAAACGGTGGAGAAAGTCTCTTGCAGCTCAGTGTGTATGCAAATACTTGCAGCCAAAGTTAGAAAGCCCTGCTGCCTCCAGGAGTGTGCAAAGCAAAAGCTGAGACCCTGAAGAGTACAGAGCAGGAACATAAATCACAGCAGCAGAGGAGGCATGGACGGTGTAATTGGGATTTTTCTGAGGTCAGAGCTCATCCTCAACGCAGACGTGGGCACGCGCTGCCCGTGGTGCCCACGGCTGCTGGTTTCCCAAGGAGCTCTCTCAGGCACGTCAGTGGAGGTGTGGGAGCAGAGGAGCAGGGCTGGGTGCTGACACCTTTGCATCAAACATTGGTGCAGCTTCCTACAGTTTAACGAAGCCCTGATCCACAAAAACTGGGCAATGGGGCCTTTTGATTTCGGCAGAGACAGTCAACAGCGTGAAGCTCAGCACCTGCTTGATTGTTTCCGTGGAGAGGGGTCTCACCTTCCTGCAGACTGGTGGAAACTTCTCTACAGCAGAAAAGGAGCTGGAGTTGTAAAACTGTCAGACAGAAACTGTCAGTGGAAGAAAAATGCGAAGAACTCATACTCGAAACACTGGAGATACAGATTCATCTGAGAATATCTTAAGTCCTTTGCAGTGACTTATCAGCCCGGAGAATAAGACCTGACAGACAGCCTGATGTATTGCTTGTGATTGATATGGAAAGCTCTTTATTTACTTTGATTAAATACCCACATTTCTATATCTGATAGTGACTAGTTCCTGCAAAGCCTACCTGTACTCAGCTGTGATTTTTTAACCCCAACTATGCAGTACATGATGCATTTTAAACTCCATGAGTTCATGCATATGTAGCACAGACACACCCAGAATTCACCTGGATGTAAAGACAACTTGTGGAAGAAAACTTGTCGCTCCCTTTTTTCTTCAGTCAGCCCAAAGAGGGATGGCCCAGACCAGGACCATGGCTGCCTCCTGCCCCATGAGCCATACCTGGGTCCAGCTTCACCAAACTACCAGGTTTGGGGAGGGCTCCAGGAGGAAACACTTGGATGTAGATGTCAAAGCACCTACAGCTCCTGGCCATATGAATCCAAGGGTTTCCTCCACTCCCAAAAGAAAGAAAGGATGCCCTGAGCAGCTCATCCCCACTGCCAGCAGGTTTATGGAAGTCTCTGATGATGAGGTGCTGGGTCAAAGAGGAGGCAGGTCTAGGAGGAAGCTCCAGGAGCCTCATAGTGCCCATCCTTCCCTAGAATGGACAACTGGACAAGTGAGTGAGCTGCTGCCCATGTGCAGTAAGCAGAGATGTGGACTGGACCCACAGGCCACATAACCAGGGTGTTGATGCATCTGCTGTGGGCAGGACAAGGTGCTGGTCAGCAGTCACTGGTCAGTAGTTGCTGGTCAGAAGTTTCAAACAGTCCATCCTAGAGAGAGGGGCTGCAAATGGTGGCTTTTCACCTCAGTACTGCTTTCCTCTGTCTGTCTTCAGCATTTTCCAGGCTGTGCTTTGTAGACAGGGCTGTAAATTTTCCCTGTGGGTGATCTGTGCTGAAACCAACCTGCTTTGTTGCCCTCCAGGCAGAGAGAACCCAGCGAGGTTTGAGGTGATGAGCTCCTGGGAGAAGCAGCGGGTGGCTGGGGCTGCTGTGCAGGCTGAGCCCCAGCTAAATCCTGCTCATCTCTGAGGCAGGCTGGAATTTAAGACTGAAGAGTTTGCTGCATCCAATAAAGATTTTCATTGTGGCGGGTGAAATAATCTCTGTGGCAGGCGGCTCAGCTGACGGCTGGGTCAGGCAGGGCAGGCAGCGTAAAGTGGAAAAACATTACTTCATGGTCTGTCATTTTGATTCAAGCACGTTATGGTTTGTCATAATGCTCTATCAGACAGAACTACCTGGGCCCATTAGCTTTCCCCAGTGCTGCTGTACAGGGTAAACTGCAGGGAAGGGCGAGCAAGCACCGCTGTGTGACTGCAGCTCTGTGAGACAGGGTGGGCATCGTGTCAGGCACTGAGAGAGGTGTGCTGTTAGCACCTCTGAAAACAGGGAGAGGGGGTAAATAGAGGCATAAGAGCAGTGCTTCAGGTAAGTATTTGCAGTGACATAAAGAACCCCAAACCCCTCAGCAGTGGCTCACGCGGGGTTACCAAGGTGTCTGCCCAAAAAACACTGCAGAGGGGCAGCGGTGCTGGGCTGGGTGCAGGCAGAGGTGCTGGTCTCAGTGGGAGGAGGGCAGGTGGGATGGCCAGGGAGGAAGGGGATCCCCATCTCTGTGGGGCTGGATGGACTGGGGAGGTCACCCTGTAACCTGTGGTGGCCCACACAGCGGGGCTGGGAGGGGGTCTCACACAACAGACTCATACACACAGAATGACTGAAATTATGTTGCCACTGACTGCTTTTCGATTTACACCACTGTGAGACCAGAAGCCATTTCGCAGAGCACGTGCCTGATCTTAAAAAGTGATGCTGCTGAAGTTTGGTGGTGGGGAAGTAGGTCCTAGGGTCACTATGTTTCTCTGTATATTCAAACCTATATGCTGTTAGAAGATATTTAAATTCCAATTTTTGTTTCTCTGATTGATTTTCAGAGCCAAAGGACCATGAAAACATGAGCAGAGGAATCCTGAGGCTGATGTGCAAAGGTCTGGGCCTCCCTGCAGCCTCCCATGCCCTTTCCAGCTAAAAAGCTGCAGGGGTTGATGAAATGTCCCGGGGAGTTTGTCACCGGGCACGTCCCCCCGGGCTGGCCCTGAGCTCACTTCAGAGGTGCCCTGGAGCCGGCATCAGCTCAGCTTCCCACTGCTGCTGCACAGGGAAATTCCTGGGAGAAACTGGATAGGTGCAAAGCCAGGGTGCCCCAGCCAGGGTCTCTGCGTGGAGCTGTGTGTGCACATGTGCATCCATATTTGTGTGTGTGTGTGCCTGGGTGTGCAACCCAGCCAGCTCTGTGGCATTTCAGACTCCGAGAGGACGGGGTAGGGAAAACTGTAGCCCATGAAGAGCCTTTTAAGGAGAAGGATTTGGGCTCAGCTGATGATTTAGCTTTGCAGCAGGTCTGAGATACCACAGAGCCACATTTCTCCAGTTACTTTTTCACCCAGCTCAGCAAATGGAAGTTTTAAACTCTCGATTCCTTCCCTTTCCCTCAGCACTGCTGGGGGGGCAGCACAGTTTGGCACAAACACCTGGGACACTGCAGCAAGGCTGGAGGACCTGGCAGCCCAGCTGGCCCTCCTGCAGCCCCTGCAGTGCTGCCTGGGGACAGTGGTGGCCAGCAGGTGCCCGGGCACTGCTGCCTGCCAGCCTAAGGACTTGTCCCTGCCCACAAGCTCAGGTGAGGGATGCTCTGAGTGGAGGTGATGCACTGTCCCCTCTCCCTAGTGCCTCTCCCGAGGTTACTGGACAAAGTACAGTGGAGCTGTGCTCCAAAAATCTTTTTCCTGTCAGGCATGTGCCACCCAGGAGGGTACTGACTTCAGGGTGACCTGCTGGGCTGGGCTGCCAGTGATTTGGGTGAGTCCTTTCTGGTGCAGTCCAGGCATAACCCCAGCAGATCCCTCGCTCTCTCTCCTCAGGTATGCTGCTCCACAGGGTAAGAGAAGAGGAAGAACCAAAGCAGCATAGCTTCAGCAGTCACCAAGGCTGAGTGGATGCAGCTGCCTTTATAGAAGAATAAATGAAATCTCTTTTTCACAGTCACTTCTCCCTTGGAAGGGGGACAAGTACAGGAATAATCCTTCTTTGCCTCTCGGGGTCTTCTTCAGTGTATATCCAAGCCCCACCCTGGCCCCTGCCCCTTTCCAGTGGTTATTGCAATATTTTGCTGTTGTTTGGGTGGAGTGAGGGGGATGCCCTGTGCTGTAGCTGCCCATCTACCTGGTGGTGGTGACCCACACACACCGTGCTCCTGTCCTGGCTTCCCCTGTGACACCCCAGGACTGTGGCAGAAAGGGCACTGTGCTTCCTTGTGCCTGAGGTCATTTGCTATGAATGGCAGGAGAATGAGTAATCGAGGCTTTGGCTCTGACTGCCCATGCCCCTCATCCTGCCAGCCACAAGCAAGAGAGACCCGCACTGACTTGGCCCCTGGCCCAAAGCAAAATCACTTTCAAGGCATCGGCTGCCCTTTTGGGTACAACTTCATGATTAAAAAAACCCCCAAAACCCCACAATGTTGAGATGTGATGGAAAACTAGAAAAAGAAAAAGGCAGCTTTGTCCCCTGTTACCATGTTTGTGTGCACAGCCTGTTGTTATCCCTGTGCCTGCAGCCACCTGGTGCTATGGCTTTCCACGGGACTCCAGCCTCAGCCTGCACAAGGAGCCAGGAGCTGCTGCTCTCCTCGCTGGGGCCAAGCCCATCCCAGCCCTGGACAGGCTCTGCCATGCCATTACCTGTGGTTGGGAGGGCTTGTCCTTCAACCGTGGCACTTTTCTTCCTATCAGGCCATCATTTTGCCTCTCCCCTTGGCACATGGGCTTGGCTGGGGGCACACAGGGCTGCCCCATCTCCACCAACCAGGCAGGAGGAAAAATACCAACAACCACCACCCAAACTCACCCTCCAACCAGCGAGTTGCAACCACATCCCCGTCAGACTCTTCTCACCCCCCTAAACCACGCGGGACTCGCTCTGCCCCCTGCTCCCCCGGCTGTGCTGGGGCGCGGGAGCCGCAGGACACAGACCTGGACCAGGTCAGGGGTGAGGCGCTTGGCCCGCAGCCACTTCTGGAAGCGCTGGGTGCGGCGCAGGGCTCGCTCCAGGCTGCAGGTCTTGGTCTTGAGCAGCGAGGTGCAGATGCGCTTGTCCGCCCGGTCGTGCTGGTACTTGGAGGTCAGCCGGGTGATGTCCACCAGCCGCCAGCTCTTGGCATCGTCCGTGTAGTTGCCCGAGTAGCTGAGCAGGGAGCTGGGGGGCAGCTTTAAATGAGAAGAAAGCCAGGTGTCAAACCTGCCAAACCAAAACGAGAGCCCCACGGAGAGCGGGTTAAAAGCCACACGGACAGCCGCACAGCGCCCGCCCCGCTGAATTTCTCCAGGCTGGCCCCCAGGGGTTTCCTGCTGTCGCCTGGCAAAGGCTGAGCCACCCCAGCTGGGTGGCCCCAGGCACCGGGGTGAGGTGAGCAGGCTGAAACCATCAGCTAAGGAAATGTGCTTTGGCAAAAAAGTCCTTCTTTGCTTCCCACTTAAACCATCCCTTGTCATGAATGGCGAGGGGTGAAACCCTCCTTCGGGTAGAGGGAGGGAGGAAAGGGAGAGGGTTTTGGTTCATGGAGAATTCCCCGTGTTTTTAAATTTCCTTAATCCTGGAGAAAGGGTCCCAGAAAAGGAGTACTTGACACTTTAAAGGACCCTCCTGATATTAAAACCTCCTGGCAACAAATGGATTGGGGAATATCAAAATGACCACTTGTTTTGAGGTGGTGGCTCTCCTCAGTACTGGGATCTACATGTCTCCCCCAAATTCCCTGACTGTATTTCAGCCGCTGGGATGAGTGACCTCCCCGACAGCAGCAGAGTTTGGGGTGTGATGGGGGAATGGGGTACGCGTGCCCTGGGCGTGCAGCACCTCTGTAGCCATGGAGATCTTGCACTAATTTGCTCCCCCCACACAGGCACAGGAGGGGAGCATATGGGCTGGGTAATTAGGTAACTTTTTTTTGTTTCAGCAGCCCCCTCAGCCCTGCCCACACGCGCGTCGCGCATGCCGGGGCTGGGGAGCGCGGTGCCTGTGCTGGGAGGGTGTCTGTAACCTGCTCCTGGAAAATGGCCCAGCTCTGACCTTTGGTCTGGCCAACGTCCTGCCCTCGCTGCCTCCGAACCCTCCTGCCCCGAGCTCCTTGCCCAAGTGCGTAGGAAAGCACGTCCTAATTTAATCTCACCGTAAATTAAAGCCGGTAGCTCAGAAGTGAAACGGGAGAGGCAAGAGGTTCCCTGCAGGATTAGCCTAGCTGGAGTTACATGGAAAGACATTAACAACTCCGAAAGCTGAAGCTGGTCTTTCCTTTCAAATTCCTTTTGGGAAACAGGCACAGAGAAATTTGGGGAGGATTAATTTTCTATTATTTCAGGCAAATGACTGACTCGGTGACACGATCCACCATCTGCAATCAGAGACTGATCAGATGATCCCTCACTCCCTTCCCCACCACAGAGCCTGTGCAGCTGAGCTCTGGGGCAGACAGGGGTGCCCAGGAGGGGCGAAACCCTGGTGCTTCCCCTGCTTTGGCTTTCAACTCTTTCCATGTGCCTCCTTCCAAAAATTTACCATGGAGGATGACCAGAAGTGGGGGAGCCTTGTGTGAACAGGTTGGTGGATTCCAGCATTTCAGTTGTTTGGGCGTTTTGCCCGATACGAAATTGAAGATTCCCTACAATTAAGGCACCTGACATGATAATAAACACTTTGTTTGGGTTTGGGTTTTGTGTTTTGGTGGGTTTTTTAGGGTTTTTTGGAGTTTTTTTGTCTGGTTTTGAGCTAGAATTTAAGAAAAGAGAATAATTGCTGTGCCTCACCGTGGTTGTTGTGCGTCAGGACCCCTCCCAGTGCCTAATCTGCAAAGCAGGCACAGCGTGCCAGGCACGTACTGGGAAGAGATGGCTCTGGGCTGGGTTTCTCTTTCTTTCTTTTTTCTTTTTTTTAAGTTAAGCACAATTATGCCTTGTGACTTGACTCCAGCCTGTGTGTTCACGGGCGCTCACATCAGGCAGAGAGCAGGAAAGTGCCGCCTCCTGCATGCAAGCAGCACATGGATGTGTGAAATCCAGGGCTGAGCGTTAATTTGAGGGTGGATGGAGCGATTCCCTCTGCAGAGCTCTTGGGGGAGAGCCACACTGGCCTGGGAACCCGGCATGGGCTGCAGCAAGTCTGTATTTGGCATCATTTCTGGGCAGCACAGCGCTGGCCTGGCACACTTGCTAGATACTTTCAAGATTCATCATCAAATTGTGCTGTAACAACTCCCTCTCATGTGGAGCTTTTTAGCTAAAGGCCTGCAAATGCTCTAAGACCTTCAGTAAGATCTATGTGAGTAAGTGAGTCACAGATCACAGATTTTCGATCAACCCAGAGCTAAATGCTGAAGAAATCCAAACTTGTTTTTCCCTTTTTCCTGAATGAGATGAAGTATTTTGTTTTGGCCAAAATTTTGCTGGCATTTGGAATTTACATTTAAAAAAAAAAAAGTAAGTTAAGTCTTAAAACAAACAAACAAAAAAGAAATACCATATAAACCCCCATGAAATTGAATCATTCCAGCTTTTTCAGTCTTTCTTTCCCATTATTTTTGGACAAAGCTCAGCACCAGCATTGGCACAAGTCTGTGAATAGTTTTGGTCGGCTCAGTTCTGTGGTGTTTTGGAAATGTAGTATTTTACAAAAACTTTCACTGCACTCTGCTCTCAGTACAGTTGGTAGGCAGGCTTGGTATTCTCATTTACAGATGGATAAAGTTGGGCAAAGATAAGGGAAGTACAGAACATCAGAGCACAAGATGAGTCACCAGCCATTCTGGGAACAAAACCCACATCTCCTCACTGTGAATGCATGTCAGAGCTCCCAGAAACGATGGAGAATTAATGAAGCATGTTCTAATGTGAATTAACACAGAGAAGCCCAAGTGCCATCCACCTTCGTGAACATGTGAAAAGGTACATGAGGGTGGATCAAAGAGCGTAAGCACCACTGAAATTTCCCTAGTTTAACCTCCCACTTGCCAAAAAAAAATCCCAGTTTTTCAAGAAACCAAGTGGGAGAACAAGTTTTACCCATGCAAAGGAAAGCCTGAAGCTGAGTGACTGCTCAGAACATTTTTAAGTTCCCCTTCCCGAAGTGCTCAGAGCAGAACTGCACGTTATCACTCACTCGTGGGAAGCCGATTGCGGACTGGTGGGGGAGAAAAAGAAGTGTCTGGTTTGGGGAGCCCCTCTGTCTCCCCTGAGGCAGAAGCACCCAGATGTTTGTGGCTCTGCACCCCAGTGGGACACCCGCACCCTGTTCCCACTGTCCCTGGAGGAGAGCCAGCTCCTGCCTCTGCTCACGTAGCATCTCTCTCCCACAGCCCGGCGCACTGCGCAGCTGGAACCCCACAGCCAGAGGCAGTTCTGCTGTTTTTGGCAGGGCTGAGGGAACCTGCATGGCCCCAGCCTCCCCTCTGGCCAAGTGGGAGTAACCAAAAGGGAGCTGAGTTGTACCTGGCAGCAGGTCCCTAAAACCCAGCGCAGGTGAGCAGCAAAGGGGTCGCAGCAGGTTGGGGCAGGAGCCAGCTGTGGTCCCATCCTGCTGCAGGGAATGAAATGCAGAGCTCAGCAAAGCCACAAGCTGCCTTTTTCCAGCGGCAGTGGGGGGAGGATGGATGTCTGGTATTACAAGTCCGTCCCAGACAAACCATTATGGTTTTACTATGCTACGTTTTATAGGATAGTTTAAGATAAAAACGGTGATTTGTCTAATACTATACTACTTACATTATAGCATTAAAAATACAATTTTACTATAATAATTTCTTCTCCCCCAGGCTTTTATATCTATAAAAGAAAGTGCATATGGCTCTATAAATCATATCAGACCCAATAAACCCTTCCTCTGCCAAGCACTGCCTTTAACTTTCTCCTCAAATACAACTGGCAACATTTTCCCCGCTGTCGTCAGATATGCTCTGCTTTTGAGCCTAAAAATGATTGGATTGGTCTGATGACCACTTGGACAGTGTGTGTCTCATCAACAACGAGGCAGATGTAATTTCTGCCTTCAAGTTCTCACACAAATCTCCCCAAAATGTAGCAGCAATTTAGGCACGTGCTATTTTCAAGCACGTGGGTAACCTCATGTGCAGAAGTCCTCATGCCTCAGGCAGGTTTGGATCCCTTTTGATCTTAGTTAAAATGCACGTGAAATCCTGCACATTCATGTTGCTGCACCTGGTACAAAATTATATAGCATGTTTATATGTTTGTAGTTAACATACTCTGTTGGAAGCATACAAAGCTAAACCCCCTTTTTTCTTTAGTCAGTTGCTCATAATAAAATATTTCCATTAAATCTACAAAAGCTGAATTCTTCCTTCCCTCTTCCCTTCCCCCATCGCTGCCTTGAATTTTTTCAGAGCCCCTCTCTAGGCAGAAATTTGTGCCTTTTACTCCTGCTTTCAAGTTATAGTTCAGGGCTGAAGTCTGATCATGTTTGCATGGCTTTAAAAGAAAAGAGAAAAAGCATCAGCTTACAGACATTAATTAAAACACTAAGAGCTGTAATGGCAACTGGATGCTAAGTTGCTCTCTGCATTGTCATTCGTGAAAGTACTTGGAAATTCTAACAGGTAGCTTTCAAATTACTATACAGAACGCTTTAAAAATTACTCTGCTGAGTTTCTGACCTTATTTCCTCTTTAAAGAACTTCTTGCATATGGATGTCCCAATGCAGGCGTTGCATTTATCAAGTCCCAGGAAAGTCCGGCCAAAACTGTAGCTGGGTTTGACGTGGGGCACAGACGGAGAAGCTGCTGCTGCTGAGGAAGGGTTACAGCCCAGAGCCAAAACCAGGAGCAGCATCAATGGATCTGCACCTCTGGAGCAAAGGCAGCGTATCCAGCGCCCCATCTACAGTACTGGAGAGCTCTGCTTTTTTGCAAGTTGTCCCTCTCTAGGATTTCGGTCTTTTTTGATGACTTCAGCCTGCAGTGGTGAGCCCCGAAACACAGCGAGACACTCTGGGTGCAGGAGACACTGCTGCAGTCCCCATCCTGCCAGCTGGTCACTGGCTCTATCGGCTTGAGGTTTGGGTGGGAAAGATATGCTGTAGGGTGGGGAGAAGGAAATACATGGAGGATGCAGATAACTTGGGTTGCCATGGTTATCTTTCCTTTCCTTGTTGCAGCTGCTTTGGCCCCTGCTGACCCTCCCATCAGCCGACTTGGAAAACAGCACGAAGAAGTGCTCATCTGCACTTGGTGCAGACAAATGAAGGATATCCTGTCGCTGGAGAAAAGGGCACATATGGGACACTTAGTAAAAAACTGATTTGGGAGGAGTAATAGCATGGCAGAAATGCACATTTTACCAGAAGCCAGACCTTTGGTGTTGCTTTATTCCTGGAGCTTTGTGATGGTGCATGGCTTGGCTTCTCAAATGCTTTCTTGGCTTGGTTTGCCCTTCTCATAAAAGCACTGGAAAGGCTGTCAGGTGGAATCATCACTGTTCTGTTTTTTGCAAACAGCATTGTTGAGCAGTGATTGCACCACAGTGTTTCGTGCCACAGAAAGCAGGATAGCCTGCAGCTTTCCAAAACTCCCAGCTGATAGAGCAGCCTGGCCTCTAAGCCTGTCTTGGAAAATGGAATTTTCAGCAAGACTTCTGTGCTTTTGAATGTCTTTTCTTCATGGTCCTGGCACTGGAAAGAAGCTAGAGAAAGGGATGGGGGTGAACTCAGGAAAATGTCAGGTTTCAATTAGACTTAGAGATTTCTGCGATCACACCAAAAGCTGTTCTTGTTAGGACAAAGACTTGGAAGTTACGGAAACTGGTGGCTACCCATCCTGGCCTGGGTGCTGGGCACAGGACCGTGCCAGGAGCTCTGGCAGGCTGCTGCTCAGGGCCAGGAAAGCACACTTTGAATGAGCAAGTGGTACTCTGGCTGCAGGCAGCACGTGTTGCTGTGGTGGCACTGGGCTTTGGTCCTCCCCTGTCCCCAGCTGTTGTGTTTCCATTGACACAGGAGGCTCTCCTGGGCTGTATCTCACCCTGGGAGCAGTGAGGAGCACACTGAGGCTTTGGAGACTTCTCATCCCCCCAGCTGGACTACTCCCACCAAGTGGGCAAGCCATTTCCTAGCACATTTTTAATGGAAGAAAAGGTGCCCTGTAGCCATCCTTTATTCTCCCCTCTGGCATTTAATCACAGCCTGGTGGGACTAAGGGACATGAGAGCCACAGGGGTGCACGTTGGGCTCTGTGATTACACCTCGCTTTCTGGAGGGGCTGCTTGAGGAGGGTGATCCTAAGGCAACTTTTAAAGCACAGATCCTCATTAGTTGTGGCACCTGGGAGATCCAGGGTCTCTCCTTGGCTCCACGCCCTCTTGGGAGGTTGCTTCACCTCCTGGTGCATCCCTATGCACAAAATGGAGATGGTGACATTTAGGGTTTGTCTAGAGGGTACAGCACAGACAGAGGAGGATAACGAGCCCTGCTGAGAGGAGAGGGGGATGTAATGACCCCTGCAGAAGCTGCAAAGCAGAGGGGCTGGGCACTGCTGAGACACCAAGTGCATTCAGCACACGGCTCTGCTTTGAGCCATCATCGCATTTGGCCTGATATTCCAGTATAAAGCTCTTGGAAATATTTTGGTGGAAAGAGACAGAATCAGAGCTAAATGTTAGCCATGTCCCACTTCCAGAAGTTTATCCCTGCCCTTTTCTGTTGCTGGTACATTGTTCCTCTCCCGTCTGCAGGAACCAGCCCTGCCCACTGTTTCCTGCCAGTAGCTCTGCAGCTCTGGCCATGCTCACTTAGCTCCCTGCCCAGCTCTTCCCTGGATGGTACCAAAATTACACACCAGCAATCTTTATCTTCATTATGTAATATACAAACCATGTATCCTTCAGTTTCTTTACTCACTCATTGCCTTCCTTCTGCCTTCAATCCTCTGTTGTAATTGTAAGAGCAGAGAGCCAGGCTCCCGTCCCTCCTGTGCCCCAGCCTGTGCTGCCCCATGGAAAGGGGAGGGCTTCAGCCTCTGGGGGTGATAATTGAGCCTTTCTGATGGCAAACCCCAGGCTCTGGCACAAAACCCAATACATGGGCAGCAGGGTTTCTGTGCTAATAATGACGCCTCGATGTCTGCGTTGTTCTTGCACTTTTGTGTAGTTCAGGCTCACGTAAAGCAGTGCTTATCTCTGCCTAGGAACAGCACATGTACGTGTGCTTTTGTACAGTCTATCACACCTGCATCACCTTGAAGTGTTATAAAAGCAACTTTTTATTCAAAGAACGGGAGCTCGTCCATCATATCCACCTCGAGCTTGCTGCTGGCATTTGCATTCACCCCCGGGGTCTGAGCTCCCTCCTCCCCTCAGACGCTTGTGCTCGGGCTGGGCAGTTCCTGAGCACAGATGATGTGTGTAGGAAACACTCATTCATGCTCACAGCACTGAAAACCCAATGCTTAAAAACGAGTAGATACACATCTGAACTAGCCCAGAGAGGGAGGTGAGAAACCACAGCTTGCTGAGTGTTGTGAGAGGGGCTGTGCTTCTGAAAGCGGCCTCTCTTTTACCCAGGTCGTTCAGCGGGTAATATCAATCCTTTATTTGTTTTCCTTTCCTTCTGGTGACATGGCACGGAGCTGCTGTGGTCAGGTGGTGAACAGCCAGGTCTGCAGAAGCCTTGTAGATCTTCTCCTTGTGCCAAGGCGTGGGATTTTCAGGGCATGGATCACTGTGGTGTCTGCTGGAACGAAGGGCTGGCCCTGACGACCTGATGGGAACTTCACAAAACTTGCAACAACAAACTCCTATGCAACACCATTAACCACCTGAGAACATGGCCCTAACAGAAAAGCCCAGTTAGTGTTCTAAAAGTTATAATTTCTAAAAAGTTTTTAGAAGGATCAATGTGAATGTACAGCCCTATCAAAGTTAGACCAGTTGCAGAAAAGCTTTTGGAACGGTTTCTACCAACAGGGCGTTTATTTAGCCTCTGTTCCCTGATCCCTCTTTTTTTCCCCACATGCCATGAGGGGTGTGGAAACACACCTGCAATCACAGCCCCACTTCTGGCCACAACCACGCGGGCACTGGAGCTCCTGGGTCCCAAAACCACCCAGTCCCTGCAGAGCCCAGTGGCTGTGGGTTTGGGTGGGGATGGCTGTGACCTCCCACTGCTCACCGAGGTGGGACAGGACCTGCCCTCCCTTGCTGCTGGCTCTGGAGGAGATCAGGGGGGCACAGGCTGATTTTTCCCAAGTATTCATGGTGTGAAATACACCTTTTACTTAACCCACCTCCTGGTTTCTGCCCAATCTATTAATTCAATCCAGCTGTTCCCCACTGCCTCTTTCCACCCCAGGCTATTGCCCATCGTGCCTGATCAATGCCAGCTGCCCCCAGGGGTGGGTTTTGTGTTGGCAGCGCCTTGCAGCCTCCCTCTCCCCATCTCATCGGTGCTGCTGGCTGGCTCGCTCCAAACACAAAATGTGGTGCCTGTTCCATGCTCTGGATCGAACTGAGACACTGGAAATGACTTTGCAGAGCAGAAGACCTTTTTTATTAGTTAAAATTAATTAAATAATTTGGGATAATCACCACTAAGTGTTTCAAAACATCCCAGATGCGGAGGATCAGAAGGTGCTGCGCTGCTGCTCCTCAGCTGACACTGCCACCAGGGTCTTTGCTGTTATTGACCTGCACCTGCTCATGGGGATTTTGCTGCTTGGCCAACCTAAACAGCAGGTTTTGGGTGTCACATCATCTCGATCTTCCTCTTCAGCCCAGGTTTGCAAAAGAGCCTTCTCAGCAAGTATGGGGTTGCTGAGCAACAGGGTATTGCTGGGCGGGTTGCGGGAGGGCTGCATCTCATTTCCACGCACAGAAAGGAAACAACAGACAGGAAAAATCAAAGTTTTGCTGGAAGAGGAGAGGCTCCTGCCCTTCCTGAGGTTCTCTGTAAGCCCTGCCTGGGTCTTGCTGCCTGCAGGGCCCGGATAAGACCTTGGCCGCCACACAGAGCGGCTTTGCGGGACAGGGTGGAAATCAGATCAGGGTGTGGTGCAACCGTGATTATTCTTAATAGTATTTTTCATTAATCACATCCAAGATAATCTTTAAACTATTGCCAAATAATCAGTACAGACTTGGTATCAAACTGCTTATCACTTCAATCCCAGTTCAGGCTGGATGTGTGGATTAATAGCTAGAGCATCTTGACACATTTTCAATTCTTCCAAAATGAAAAATGTGTCTCTTTGAATGCTACAAAACTCACAGCACTTGGGAGGATGCGATCACTTCCTTTTTCTCTGTTTTCCTCCCGATTGCATGATTATGAAAGAAACATCTATTTTGAAGTGATCTGCAACAGAAAATTTTTGTTCCAGTTGGATTTGTAATGGACAACTTCTGTTACAGAGTCTTTTTCTCCCACCCTGTTTCTTTCCCTTTTTCTTTTGCTGAAACATGAAAGAGAGAGGAAGAGGAGGAGAAAAAACTCAAGCAAACAAACCCCATTGCCCAGACAGTACAAATACAGACAGAAAAAGGGGCCACTGCGGTGTGGGTGGTGTGAAACACCACAGCTGAGCTGGAAGAGAGTGTTTGCACTTCAATTCTCTTTGAGAAGGTTTGATGTATGTGTGTATGGATTTTTCTACATTTTGAATCAATGAAAATACTAAAAGAGGGATACAAATANAAAAGGGATAAAAAAATGTTTTTTTTTTTTTTTTTTTTTTTTTGTCTTGCCAGGGAATAATTCCTATTGTTTGATAAGCTTGGATGTAATTAATCTGAAGCATCAATAATCTAGTCTATTAATTATATAAAACCAGGTATTGTTCTGTATCTGCAGTATTTTTGGATTCTCCCTGACTTCATTCTTCTGCTGCAGAAGAGGAAACCTGTTGTTCTTTGGGAAAGCTTTACATACTGGTAGGCAGCTGGAAGAAAAAGCCAGTGAGAAGAAAAGCCTCAGGCACTGCAGCCAACAGATAAGGCCAGTTCTAGTTTGTGAGAGGCTGAAATGTCAGTACAAAAGGCCACTGAATGCTATGAGCTGCTGTGGTGTTTGCAGCATTCATGGGAGACCGTGCCAAGCAGCAAAAAGTGTGGAAGAGGATCCTGGATTTTGGTGCATCAGTATCCACAGACAGAAAATGAGATGCAGGAATCTCGAGCCTAAGGGAAACTGATGGTGAAAAGAAAATTGGCTGCACACCAGAACGGGGTGTGCTGGTCACTCCCTGCACAAAGCATGAGGGAAAGAGGCTTGGGGAGGGCACAAAGCTCCTCCTCAAGGAGCAGGTGCCCTTGGTGGTGACTTTGCATGGGTTTCTTGACCACTGGAACAAGCAAGCAGCTCCTTAGGTTGAGCCCAAGTCCAGGTGACTGCAACTGAAACACCAGCGCCTGTGTCGTGATGCTTTCATTTTGTCAGTCTACAACAAAGAAACAAAGTGTCCCTTTCTGGGAAAAGTAAACAGACAAACAAAATATATAAAATCTTCATATAGAAAGCCAGAAATATATTCACATCATACAATTTTTCAGACGGGAAAGACCTACCCACAATATTTTCTTTGGATATGTGCTGTTGGTTCTGCGTCCCAGCAGTTAAAAGGGTTAAAATTAATGCAGACTTTTTGGTGTCGTTTAGATTTTTGGTTATCTTCCTCTGCGAGGCAGTGATGCCTTGAGAGGCTCCCTAGAAAGAGAGACTAGACAGGAATAAGGGAATAAAGGTGGGTATTTATTTGAAAGGCCTTCAANGTTATGTCCAGAGAGCTGAAGTCAGCAGGCCACAAGAAACTTCAGAGTTACACATTAGGCAATACAGGATTTGAAAATACAAGAGTTAAAACCTAAGTGATCAGCAGAAGCAGGCCGAAACATGGTGTCCTAAAATAAAAATGGCGTGGCAGGGGGACCCTTTTGGAATGGGTTGGCCAATGAACCAGAGCTGTTAAAAAAAGAGCCTGCTTTCCAAGACCAAAGTGAAACACGTTTGAAATATTGGTATGAAAATATTCTTTCTGAACTAATTACCTGGTAAAGGAAAAATCTTTTAAAAAATGACCTGAAAAAAACCCCCCATGCCAGATATTTGATCCCGTGGCAGACTGCTAAGCCATAAATTTGTCAAACCAAAACTTTCTTTCTAGATACCCATTGTTTGGCCCCATTTGTTTTCTGTCCATCAGACTGGAATCTCTCTTTTAATCAGCTGTATCATTCCAGCTGTCTGGATGGAAGGAAAAGCAGTTTGAGAAAGATGTGGAGAGTGCTTTGAGTAACCTTGGGAGTGGTTTCGACCAATACCCAGTGCTAGGACTGGGGAATTTCAGTGTGAATTTTAACAGTACAAGTGCACTTTAGGCAGTGACCTTTGTTTTTCCCACATACCAAAGGGAATGTGTGCCCTGTAGTCTTAAATGTTTTTGTAAGAATGCAACTGACATTTGCAGGTGACAATTTTCCATATTCATAAACAATTTTTGATATTCAGGCATCGATTCCTGTTCAGGTGGGCTCAGAGCTGGTACAGGCCAGGTTCTGCTGTGTCCAGTGCAAATATAAAGAGGTTCTTAAAAACTGGCAAGTGTATTAATTGGAAGGAAAAATGAATCAAGACATGAAAAGTATTGATCTTCTTTGTAATTTTTTTCATCTCTCTTCAAATCTTGGCTTCTGTTCTTTTCTGGCTATAAATCGGGGGTTTTAATGTTTTGGTAACAAGATATGTGACCTAGGCCACCTCCATCCTCTTTAACCATTTTGTCCCACCAACCTTCTCCTTGCATTTTAGAGGAAATAACAACCAATTGAAGGAGAGTCCTCAAAAGCCCCCCAGGTCTGAGCAGATTTACTATCTGAAAAACCTTTTCTACATGTAAGCATTGGTCCAGCAGCGTGAAACAGCAGGGCATAGACATAAATTGTATTTGTTTTGGCTTTTGGAGGACTCAGGTGGATGATTCAATGCTTTATTACATTGGGGTTTGCCTGTCTGGATTCAGATTTTTTAGGATAGGCACCAAAATCTCTGTTAACGAAGCAAGGTAAGTCAATCAATTCCTTAAACATGACTTGATCTCAGATGAGGTTCAGTCATGAACTCAAAGAAAACCTGCATATCTCATGCTCCATGGTCAATCCCAGCCTGCCTAAACTCTGTAACGGAGCCTGTAATGTTTTGGCTCCACATTAAATTTCATGGGTTACCCAGCACATCTAAAAGCTTGTGGCGTGTGCTCTATGTGCTCTAGCACACTGCCAGTTTAGGAGGGGAAAAAAAAAGAAAGAAAAAAGAAAAAGGTATGCCAAAATCTGAGTTCCAATGGGTTTTTAGCCAAAAAGGAGACCATACATAGCTTCAGAGGAGAAATACTTTAGAAAACTCCTAGAAAGCTGTAGGCAAGAAGTGCCATTTCTTTTCATCAAAATGCTTCCCTCCACTGCCACTTTATTATTATTTCTGCCTTTAACCTCCACAGGGGACAATTGTGCGTGTCACCCTCTCTTACATCACACACTTCTCTTTCTTTAGCACTCTCAAAGTAAATTGGAGACTACTTTGAAGATTCATGTTAGGAAATGAAGTGGACACACATATTCACATGCAAACTCCTGCACAGGCTCGTGAAGGCATCTGTGCTGCTCTTTCTTGCATTTCCAGTGACTTTGTTCCTGCGTTTCTGGCAACAAATTAATCTGGAAGTGGAAAATCAAGAAAGGGTTAATTAAAAAAAAAGCAAACTTTTCCTTGTTTGCACTGATTTTGCATCAGTTTCCATGGAAATGGAAGTAGAACAAGCCAAGAGCAGTGGTGTAGCCAACTTCAGCTGCTGGCTTCTAGTTCTTGCTCCTGTTTCCATGGAAATAGATGCCAAATCAGCAAAAAATAAGGTAACTTGTTTTAAGATAGTAGAGTTTTAAAGGCTTGTACTTATTTAACCTCAATCAGGAAGATAGCTGGTGAGGGGAGGCAGCCAGCAACTCAATGAAAACTTTCAGAGGCTCTTTGAGCAGCTGACTGCTCGTTGAACTCTGGAGAGAGTGAATTCAGAGGGCAGCCACCCATCCTCAGAAACATTCTGCAACTTTCCTGCACGGTGTAAATAAAATACATTTTCCTCTTGGCATGGACAGTCACAGCAGTCTGTGGGAGCCCAAGTTAACATCTCTTTGCAAGGCAACCATGCAAGGCTCCTTGGGCTGCCTTTGCCTCCCTGAGTTCAGAAAGAGATGTGCTTTTCCCAGCTGCAATATTCAAACTACTCCCATTCCAAAAGCAAAACTTTGTGTCCCAACCTATGGAGAGAGAAGCAAAGGAGCGTTAGCTGGGGGAATTCCTGACAGTGTTTTACAACAAACACCCCACTTTCTTTTTTTCCTAATCCACGAAGGCAAAATTTCACTGAGATAAAAGAAGTTGGCCATAAACTTGCTTATAGCAAAAATGTGGATGGGAAAGCAGAACTGAATCCAACCAGAAAAAAAAAAAAATCTGCTGTAATTTCAAGAACTGAAATTTCATCCAAAGCTCATTTTATTAAAACAAACTTCATTGGAAAGTTATTTCAAGGTTGGCTTTTGATCCTTAGCTGTTGCTGTGACGGAACTGTCTGTAGGGGAGAGTATTTCTTGGTGGGAAGTTGTGTGAAGACAGAGATGAGAATCCCATCCTGGGCCCCATTGTTCTTTGAATTGCTCTTAAATTGGGATCGTTTCCAGCTATCCTCAACCTCTCTCTTTCCCCACAGCCCCTTTGCTTACATGCTCCTTGGGCATCTCTTTAATAAGCTGCAAAGACACCCTTGGACAAGGGATCGTATCACAGGCCACTTGTGGCCCCTTTTTTGGTAGCAGAATATATCTGGAAGCCATAAGTGTGGGTATATGTTTAAAAAAAAAAAAAATTCTTGGCTGGCATTTGTGGCAAAGTAAATGTAATTCTAATGAGGCATTCCTTCATTTGCAGCAGTACATTTTTGCTTTTAGGGACACAAAATCTGCTCTTGCAAGGGCACGTGCTTTGCTTCACACATGAAGAATATTCCCTTGGGCTGCTGGGTGAGTAAATAAATGAAAAGTGCAGGCCAACCTAATTTTAAAGAAGTGCATCAGGTCTAGACTGGGGCCTCACAGTTGTTAATTTTAGGTATTACAGGGAATGTGCTCATTTTCTGACTGGTTTCTGTGGATCTTCTTTGAAGAAAACCCAAGAAACATCACGCCCTTCAAGAAATTGCCAAAAAAGATAGAATTTTTTGCATAACGAGCACTTAAACACATGGGGAGGTTTTTTCCTTTTCTTTTTTGACAGCACACATTGTCTTAAAATTCATGGAACTTTCTCCAGCTGCTCTATCAGACATTTATTGCTGCCATGATGTCATTTCTTCGAAGCTGTTTTTGAGCTGTTGTGGAACCCAGTGCTGTGTCAGTTATGATCCTCCATGACATTTCACTAGGACTTCCCCTGGAAAAGCTTTAGCATCTTCTGTAAGGGCAAAAAAAAAATTATCAGGGAAGCCATGGAAAGCCAACTCACACATTTCAAGGGGGGATGTGGGAGGTGGAGCTGAGAGCACCACTGCTCCCCAGGTGTTTGTAACTCAGCTCTCAGTGTGCTTTTTGGACTCTCCATTACACATTAACTCAGCATCCTCCAGGCTTGCAGCCGTGCTTCCAGGCCTCCAGGTCACTAACCTGCAGAAATGTCATCCCCTCTGGCTCTCCATGGTTAAATCACACTGGGAGGAAAAACGGGAGCTGTTTGCCAGCTCTTCTGCAAGCAGCTCAAAGCACCGTGGCACAACTCAAAGGATCATGAGAACAAACTAGAGAACTGCAAGTTGTGGAACCAAAACCAAAATAAAACAAAAAATAAAGAGAACAAGGTCTGACATGAGGCACATGTGACAAAAAGAAATTACACACGTGCGCTTTTCTGTGAGTTTCATAACGTTGGCAGATTCCTGGAGCTCTGGAAGGAATCCTCCTCTGTCCTAGGAATCCAGCTCTTCCAGCCCAGCCAGCCCTGCTGCTGGCCCTGCCCTGGTGTCCCCAGGAGGCTGTGGCAGGTGGGCACAGGACAGGGTGTGGCAGGAGGGATGGAGGCGTTCCAGGCAAGCACAGGCTGCCCCCCGCTCTTCCTGCAAAGTGGCTGCTCCCATCAGGAGGGAATATCTCACTGGGGATGCAGCAGCAGCCACCAGGTGCTTGCCATGGATGCAGGGAGGTGCCACACTGGGAAAGTCCCTCCTCTGGGCTCTGGTCAAAAGTCACTGTACATGAAAACCTCCTCCCAGAGGCACCTGGCAAAGCTGGATGGTGACAGAATAACTTGTAAAAACACAATCACTCCATCCCTGGAGTGCCAGGCAGGGGGAGATGGACAGACAGAATGTGGGGCTGCTGCTGCCTCCTGTGGCTGACACCCCAGGGTGCTCCTTCCTGATCCCTGAGCTTGGCAATGCATCCTTTCTTCCAAGCTCAGGTCTCAGGTTATCATCCATCTCAATTCCAGCTCCATCCCCGGGATCCTCCTTGCTATCCCAACTTTTTGGGGCAAACCAGAGTGGACGTGCATGACACCTTGACCTGTGAGAGCCCCTTCTGCAACTGAGACATGGGGTTAGCAAAGAGCAAATGTGAGCAGTGAAGCCTTGGCTGGGACATGGCCTTTGTCCAGACATCTCACCAGTGGACTCCAAATGCTTGGGAGTTTTCTCAGTGTCTGCAAAATTTCTTAGGTTAGTTTAAAGTCTAATTTGTCCTTCAGTCACAGATTCATGACATTTTTTTTTCCTCCTTCATCCATGACTAGATAAGGCTGCCTTGTGTATGGCTTGCATCATATACCTGTACAGACTTCTTCATTTTATTTTATTGTTTGTACTAATGATTTTAATCATGGAGGTTTTTGCTTTGGAAATGGAAGGTCTGTAGCTTTCACAGCACAGATGGGAGATAAAAGCACCATAATCACAGAGTGGGATCAATGAGACTTTTTCCAGGAAGACGCTAAAGGCATTATTTGGCATTAACAAAGAAAGGGATAATTAGAAAATAGGCAGAGAAGGCTTTATTCCTGTAATTAATTTCATAGTTGGAAGTTCCCTAGTGCTCTTCTGTTCAAAAGTGACAGCATATGAGCCATTGCAAAGGAGATGTGTATTAATCATAAATCAGAAACAGGGAGGAAATTGAAACCTGTGTTTCCTCAGACTTTAAAAAGAAAAAACTGCTGCCTGGAGTTAATGTGTATTCTGACTGTATGTGAAGAAAAAACAATTATAAATAGTTATTGACACATTACATGAAAGGCAAGAGGAGGACGTAGCCAAACTTGGTTACCTGGGAGACTGGGCAGTCCTCTTCAGAGAAAAAATAATACTCAGGAGTCACTTTGATAGCTTGAGGCTGTGCCTATGTTTGTAGCTGCTTTGTTCTGCACTAATTTCCAATTACTATCAGCCCCACTGATGGCCACGGTGATGCAAGAAGTGTTCAGCAAACTTCCTCTGCCTCCCTTCGTTTTAACACTGTCAAAACTATTTCTGAACAAGAATAAGAGGATGTGCTTTAGGAATGCCAGCAGCCACAGCCATCTTGCTTACAGCCTTGCTCCCATCTGGATCTTCAGCCTTCTAACAGGCAAACTGAACATCTTCCCCCGGGGGAAGATTGAAAATTAGCAAAGGAAGAAGGCATGCACAGCTTTCTGTGTAGTTTTTTTCCCTTCTGTCCCCTAGTCTGTGGCTGCTGTCCCCATCACCACGTCCACAATTGTGACATTATTTGGTGCAAAGTGCCCAGCTGGTGAAGGCACCAGCCCTGCTACAAGGGGTGAGATTGGAGAGCTCTAGCACTGGTGTTTTTACTTAGAAACACTGGATCCCCTCAAGACAGCTGATGTTGCACACAGAGGCACATATTTATTTTTTATTTTATATATATTTTTCAATACGGACAGCGTTACAATTAGGTTTTTAATCTCAGTCTGGGTTGAACTGATATTGTTGGCTTTGTATCATGGGTGGCTTGGCTGGTGACTGGTGTAGGTGAACGTAGCACTCATGGTGCCTCCTCTCACCACGAGGAATCCACAGCCTGCACACACTTGCAAGTTCCCTTTTGTGTAATTTTGCCTTTAGAACAATCGTGCCTTCAGCTGCAATGTAGCATATGTGTATTTATAGATACACCATCATTCACACAGCAAAATTTTGCATGTGCACACACACTCACACGCTCTCTTTGTAATGATTTTCTCACTTATTTGCTCATGAGGTTGGTTAGGTCTCTTTGCTTACATTCCCCTCCAGCTTTCTCCAGCTCTAGACCTTCAGGCAGGTGAACTTGGCATCTCACTTTACAACTGGATCAAAAAAAAAAATGCATAAAGGTAAGAAGATTACATACAGATTCTATATGGCTTTATTTTTTCATAGTTCATTCAAGGACAATCCTTCTTTTAGGTGCCATTCCTAAAGTTTCTTTGCCTAAAGCAGAGAAATATGTACATAAGCTTATCACAGAGCCATACCCAGCATTTCACAATGTGCAGCTGGCATTTGCTGATGGCAGCACTGGTGGAGCGCTCTGTGTTTCCCAATGCATGGAGAGAGTGTTTGAAACAACAGTTTTCTTTTCTATTACTTGTTAATTTCCATATTCTGTTCTCATTGCAGGAGCTCCAACACGTTGCTCTCAAGCAAGTGATGCTATTTAAGTTCTCCTGGAAATACTTCTTACACATGCAGGAATTAAAAAAAAAAAAAAAAAAAAGATCTGCATGTCCCTGGCAGAAATATCTTCCGAAACCGCTAATGGTTTTCTTACCTCACAGCTATATCCACGGAATGTTCCTGCATTTACCATTCCAAATCACTGCAGTGATGGCTTAACTCAAGACAGACAAGCTGCTCTTCTCCTTCCAATGAAATTATTTTCTCCTGATGTGTGTCCTTCAGTCCTGTTTTTGAACATAACCTGGGAAAAACACCCCAATCACTGTCAGTAGTTAGTCTTTGGTCAGTGGTGGTAAAGCAAGTCTTCTTTTTCTTTCATCCATTTATCTCTTCAGAGAATAAAGTTTATTAACTTTGACAGAAAAAACTTTTAAATTTTAATTGTGTGAATCCTTCTCGAAGGCAGCACTAATTATTTTTGATTTATAATTATAAATCAAGTTTGTAGAAAGGCATATATATGAATGTCAAGTACCTAAAATATCTTAAGAAAGTACAGAATAAGACAAAGGAAAAAGGCTCCTAAATTACAATTTTCCAGAACATTTAGATTTCATACTAACACAGGCAAAAGTACTTGCTTAGAATACAACTTGAAGATGTGACAGGACACAGTGTCATCCTTTTACAGCCCACGTAAGATATATTATGATGCACTGCAGTCACTGCAAAACAAAAAACTTCAAAGGCAACTTAGTAATACCTTGATTAATGCAAATTTTATGAAACATTCAAAAGGATATTAACATGTACTCGAATTTCATCCCTCGTTGGCAAATGTAAATGTAACATTTGGCTAAATAATTGTCAAAACTTCCACATTCAAAACCTTTCAGTAGTTGATTAGACTGTGGAATTAACTTTTGTGTAAATCTTCTTGAACCTTTTGATTAGCTTCCCAATTGTCACTGGGAATTTATCATAAAAATTACAGTAGCAAGCTTAAAATTATTTGAACATCCCTAGAGCTCAGAGTCAACTAAATTGAAATCTTTTCAGTAATTGCACTATTCCTGCTCTTTGCTCCTCCAGAAGACAGAGCAACGTTTTGGCTTGTCCTAGAAAGGAGTCCAGCTTGACTGCAGGCAATTCCAGCCTATGAAGAGACCCAAAATAGACACCTGGCTCATTCCCAAGCCATAGTTTCCAAGTGAACCAGCTCCCAGCTCAGTCTCAGCGATCTCACTCACACAGAGACAGACTCTGCTGCACCATTCATGCTCAGCAGCGTGTTAGTCCTCAATTAATGACACAGGCTACACCCAGAATCGGGCATTTATTCTCTGTCAATAGGTTTAACACAGTCTAGATCTGCAAAATGGCCTTTCTTTGTGGAGATAGACCTCATCTGCTCTAACCCCTCGATTGTGGGTGTCCTATTTAGGCTCTGTTGGACTACTAAAAATCCTCTCTTTCAGCCCAAGTCATCGTGGTGCTGCCCTGGCTGGCAGCACAAGGAGGTCTGTGTGGGAAGCACAGTCCCTGGGCTGTCCCAAGGTGCTCCCACATCATCCAGAACATTTGAGACAACTTTACCAATTATTGGCAAGGTATTTTGGGCTTCCGAGCAAGAAAAAAAAAAAAAAAATTAAATTCGTGGTTTTCTTTGCTGTGAAAGGGAAATTAGTTTCTTACCCACTCCTCCTTCCAGACCGGGATATGACTCAGATCCTGATAGTTTAAGGATGATCAGAGCCCATACTGGATTTCTTTTGTGAGATGTGTCGTAGCTGTACTAAACGCTGAGGATAAAATTACCCTCTGCTGCAGTCTGCTGCTGCTGGAAAACAAGCAGGACTTCTTCCTGTAGATTGACTCTTACGTAGCTGCAGGTAGATTGCTTTTCATCTGGACTTCAGTCAAATTCACAGTTTTAGGACTTCCCATCTCATGCAATCTAAAATTCTTGTAAAAATACCAAAAGGAACACACTTGTGCAACTTTGATAGCGCTGATAACTGGGATGTACTTCATGGGCAGTCACCTCAGAAAGGCTTACGTTTTTGCTCAGCTTCCAAATGAAAACTATCACAAGGAAACACGGGGTTATTTGTGGTGCTAACAATGCGTATTTTGGAGGGTCTCTGGTTTCCTGTGGCGCCTCATCCTTGGGGCACTTCATTGTGAACGTGCTGGCACACATCCTTTTCCCAAGCCCAAAGCCACCTGGCAGCTACAGCAGGAAGAATGAAAAGCAACATCCCGCTTTCAACGGTAAATTCTCAACCTATGCATGATTTGCTGTAACAATCTACCCATTTGCTCTCCTGCAGGGATAAATTACAGGTGTCTGGACTATGCTGTAGAAAGAGAAAGATTTCATAATAACCCCTGAGCTTGTACTCCAAAGCATGAAGGTTTTTCCTTTATTTTAAATCATGGGAATAGCTAAAGCAATATTCTCCCCATGTAAACTTAAAACAGTTTTGAAAACCATAGTCTTATTTTCCCTCTGACTTGGCCTTTAACTTAATTACACATACAAACATGCATCTTACAGAAAAAATTAAAATAATAATTATTCATTTTCAGTACCTGGCTTAAAATACTTTGCAAGTTCATTGATTTTTCAGATGGCTGGAACTGAGCACAGTCTGAACAACAGGTATCTCGTGAGGCATTTCAAATATTATATCCCAAAGCAGAGCACTCACTAGTGTTGTTTGATTTTGAAAATCTTGGCTGTGGGTGACATTTCTGTTGGCTAGATCCCTTAACTCCAGGTAATACACAGCAGAAATGAACTGCCCCTCTGTACACATGCTCATGCCTTTTTAAAATGATATTTTAAATGTAAATAACTCCCTGAATACTTGAGGCTCAATCAGCACATAGTCCTTATACGCAGAACGCCTCAAGATGGCACTCTTGAACTGCAGAGTTTTTCGGGGAGGCTGGTTATGAGTTTCTTGCAAGGGGAAAAACAAAAAAAAAGAAAGAATTGCAATGGTGAGTGTGAACCTGTGCAGGAATAACCTGAGGAAATATCAAGGAGAACAGCAATATCAGACTAAGGCGTGAAAACCTATCAGAGTTCACATGGCAAAATGTACTTGAAAGCACGGGTTATTATAAAAATTAGGGGTGATAAACCCCCCAAATTTTGTGAAAAAATCATAGTTTTTTTGAAGCTTCATCCAGTTTTTATCTTGCTCACCATCCCCTATTCACGACTTCCTTTTCTCCCACTGAAGGTGTTTTGGTGTCACCTCATGAGGATCCTGGGGCTGGCTGAGGTGTTGCTCGTCTTTGGTACAGATGTGAGGCAGAACAGACTTATGTAGGATATTTATGCCAGTGGGACGTGAATAAAGGATGGTGAGCAGGAAAAAAAACTGGATGAAGCTTCGGTCTAGAGACCACAGGTAGAATTCTATGATCTGTAGAGGTTGTGCCTCTCAGTTCCTCCTTCCGTCGCCTCCCTCCAAGGAACAGAGGATGTGCTGTACCTGTGACAAGAGACCCTGATGGCTCCTCCTGGCTGTTCCTGCTTTCTCCTGCAGCACAGGGACAGAGGGAGGAGGCCCTGATGTCCCCGAGCTCGGAGAGGGAGGAAGGACATCTTCCTGCCCTTCATTTGGGTGCTGCAGAACTCACCTACTCTTCAGCCGTCCTGGCATCATTCCCTGCAACTCCACCGGGCTCCTGGGTGGGAATCCTGCATGGGAATGTGTCAGCTTTGCCTGAGGCTTGGACAGGGCTGCTGTGCCCTGGCTCCCAGGCAGATCTGGAGCAGCTGGCTCCAACCAGGCTCTGTGGTGGGTGAGGAAATGCTGGCACCAGCAGGTCAGCAGCCCTGTCCCATGGGGTAAGGGGGACCCAGACTTGTGTGAAAGAGGAGCTGGGAAGGGGGGCATCAGCTCCCAGACCTCCCAGAGCCTTTCTCTCCCTCTTCATCTTCCTCTTCCTCCATAAGAGGAAGTTTTGCGGGATTCAGAGAGATGAAATAGGAAGCAGCCATGGGAGGGAGGATGAAGACCTAGGTGGACCTACCCTGGCTTACACAGACTTTTTGGTGGTTTTCTCCCGTGGTATTTGCCTTCTCTGCCTCAGCAGTTTTCCTCAGGTGTTGCTTCTCTCCGTGTTGGCTTTGGTGGCTGTGTCCTGGCAGGTGGGGGTCACAGCTGGCACCCTCCCAGCCCACCAGCCAGCCTGCCTTGCTGGCCACGCTGGAGCCACCACGCTGGAGCCACCACTCTGGAGCCACCACGCTGGAGCCAGCTGTGCATCGCTGTTACAAAATCATCTGCTGACTCACCCTTCCCTTGCTTGCCTAAGTGAAATCATGCCTGCCTTTAAAAATCTCATTGCAGCATTACATGACACATTTATCCACTTCTTTCGCTGCCATGAACTGCTTCAGATAAGCAGCTGCGAGGTTTTTGGGAAAGATAATGCAGGTTTTTTTTCTTTGCTCCAGGGCCTCTGAAATAGGCATTACTTCTTCTTTGCTTGCTGATATAAATATGAATCTGTGGAATCACTGAGGTTGTTGGTGGAGATGCTGGGAACTTGCCTTCTCCATTGCAACGTGGACTCAGACAGATGTCTCTGGGCCAGGGTTGGTTTAGGGACCAGCACTGTGAGGATTTTCAGTCACTGTGCCAAGATTGGAGGCGTTATTTACGTGCACCCTATTTTGCAGAGCCAGTGTCATTCCTGCTTTGAATCCTTGTCCAAGCCAGGCTCTGGCACAACAGGGAGATTAGCTACCCACAGCAAGAGCCTGATGAGTGATGGATTTGAGAGATGGACAGACAGGTAAATAAATAAGTGGAATTTTGTTTGGGTAGAGCCAAACAACAGAAGTGTGGGGTTTTTTGTTTTTCTTTTTACTACAATTTGATCAATATGATTTTTGGGGTTGCTTCTGATTTCATTACTTTTTGATTCAATGTTGGTTTTAATTCTGATTCACCTAACACTTGAAT
>VZRO01008019.1:175088-225247 GCA_013397915.1 Daphoenositta chrysoptera | reverse complement strand
TTTTTTTTTTTTTTTGCTTTATACAGTAGTAGTTACATTTTTAATTGAGAAAAACCTGTATAAGTTGAAGGTTCTGGTGTTTCCCAAATTTAACAATGAGAAAGTTGCTTTTTCAGAAGTAAAGTATTTCAACGTGACTTTACGGAAAATACTACCTAATTTTTTTCTTTAGGGAAACCTACTTGCCAATCATGATAAATCTTACTTATTCATTTTGTGGTGATTATTAAAACAGTACTGAAACCATGCTTTGGTAAGTGATATACCACTGCACCTTGGTTTTTCAAACACAGCCATGCCATGGGGTAAGAAGACAGTTTAGGACTTGGTGTTGCATCCCTCCTTTTGAGGTGCTGCATCTCTCATTTTCCCATTGTTTTTTTCCTGTCATTTGAATTACTTGGTATGTTTGGTCCTGTGACATCTCTAGAATGTTTTCTACAGCTTAAGTAGATATTCAAAAGCACTCAAAGCTGTGTAGAACTCAGGCAAATATACAATTCATCAGTTCAGAAAGGTACAAATAAAGACATTTAACAGCCTGCCACTTGAAAGGCATAATTTTTCTATCACTCCTGTTACACTGGTCATTTTCAGACCTCAAGTATTTACATACCTCCCATTTCTTTCTGATGTGAATAAATTCTGGGGTTTTTTTCCACGTATAACACCCCTAAAAATGAAAACAATCTTTGGGCTTTGTACTAGAATTTTTTATTTTCACTAGCGGCAAGATGAAAACTAGTGCTCCCCTCTGTCTTAGGCTGGAATACTGATTTGCAGAACTTCTCACTGGAGGACATGGTAGATATTTTAAAGTCATGCTTGCTCTTTAATGTGGAGAGCCATCTCTGGGAAAAGTTTGCAAGATCAGGCCCACGGTCATCATTTAGTCAAACTGCATAATTCTTAGGTCTTTTAATCTTTTCTCATAAATCAATCCTCCAATCCCCTTAGTCGTATTTGTTGCTCGTCTCTGAATTCCTTCCAATTTTGCAATTTACATTATAATTAGGGCTTAGTGAAACTGATGAGAAAGTGATTTTTGGGGCCAATTTTTATGCTGCTTGTAAATATCAAAAATCTGGCTTTCCACAGGCTCGTGAGGGCCCCCCGAACTGCGTGACAATGGCAGGGACCTGAGGAACTCCCACTCCTGGGGCAAGGACAGATGTTTTGCCACATTCTCCCACTGCGGCTTGCCACTAATTAGTATTCATTATCCCATTGATTTCCGTGGGACTGTAACTGCCTACAGCACAACTCACAGGGAGTAAGGACGGGAGGATCTGCCCCAGCCTGCAGCCAGGATCACAAAATCACTCCCTGGTTTGACTCAAGGTGAGCAGGGCACGCGTTGGGGTCGGGCTCTCTGGGGCAGCAAAAGGCATCGGGCAGAGATGCTCTCTGAAGGGATGCCTGGGCTGGTGGGGGACAGTGCTGGGCAAAGCAGCTTCCCTGGGTGGTTTTGGGTGCTTTGCCACGCTCTGCAGGCAGCTGGGACAAATGGTGGAGTTAAAACTTGCACCCTGTGACCGCTGTCCCTCCTGGCCCTTGGATCCGCCACGGCCCCGCTCACCTCTGCTCCATGTAACCACTGTCTGGGCAAATCCAGAGGCTCTGAAGGTGGCTTGCTGATGAGAGACCTGAAGAAAATGTACAACTGGCAGAGGAGCAGCCACTGCCACCACAGCCACCTGCCCTGCTGCTCTGCCTGGCTGTGGGACACTGCCCACGGGCAGAGCTTGCCCTGGCACTGAGCAGATCCTTCGTGCTGGGGAGAGAACGTGGCCACCACAAAGACCTGATGGACTGAACCTCTCTCATCCAGCACAGCCCTCTGGGGTCTCTGCTTGTCCACGGCTGCAGGGGTGGCTCAGGGTAAGGCCATCTGTGAGCCTTTGTAGAAGAAGCCTGTGCTGAGAGTCCTTGCTGCTCCTCTCAGATCAGCTGCCATTTACATCTCTCAAGGACCCAGAATTGGTCTCTCATCCTCTTTTTTCAACCTGAAGTTTTTGTTTTCTTATGTGATGGCTACAGAGGATTGGAAATCTGCCACACTGGCAACAGGCTCCTGTGAGAGTCTTAGCTCAAATGAATTAAAACTCACAACCATTAGAAATAGCTGAATTTCTAATAGCTGAACCCCTGCCTGCCTGTTTTCTGCCCTTAGCCACAGTGTCCTCTTGGTTCTGCCTCCTCCGAGTGCACAAATGAGAAGCCACCAGTGCATGTTTTGAGTCTCAGTCACACAGGTCAACCAGAACCTTTAAATGGAGGATATTCAGATCCTCAGAACAAATTCCTCCTGTAGCACCTTTGTAACCTCTTCCACCAAAACAAGTTCTTATTCTCTACATAACGTGCAGAAGCTCACAGAGATCCTCCCTCAAACAGGTAGGCATATGGAAAATGGCAGTTAAAATAATGACTGCACAGTCAAAATTTCAGGGTTTAAAGTCCTTTATCAATTTTGTTTGACTTTCAGTTGAAAGGCTTGAATTCACAAAGCTGCTTGCCTGTGCTCTGATGAATTTAAACAGGTGGTTAAGGATGAAGAAAGCATGAGCTGGCAAATCACTCACTTCTTTTGTTATTTTTTCCCGAGGACTAGCATTAGTACTGGTACTTTCTAGGCTGAACCAAGGTGCCGCATTAACAGCTGCAAAATTACTGGAAGCAACTTTGGAAATAGCCCAAATGTGCCAATTTGCTGTAGCTGTGCCTTTCTCCTGAGGGACTATCTTAATCTCTGCAAACTGTTTTCATATGACAGACAGGGTTACAGGTGCTGTGATGGGGAAGGAAAACCTGAAAACTGAGAAATTAAGGTAAGCAAGGCAGATATGAGTCTGCAGAAAACCTGGGATCACAGCTCCATGACATGTGACATGTTCCTGAGGCTGATACCAAAAACTCAGTGTAAATCATCGTGGTGTTCCTGTAAGAGAGGAGTAGGATAATGCCAGATATCCCCATTTCAACACCAGGCACATAATTTCTGGTGCCATGAATCAGTAACATTTAGAAAGAGCCATGATTTTCACTCTGCCACTTTCAGGGTCAGGAAGAGACTGAGCTCAAGAAGCCTGAGATGCACCTTGATGTTGAAGAAGAGCAAATCTGTTGGTCAGAGCTGGGTCTTTCACAGGATATTGAGGCTGAATATGGCTGAGTCTTATAACCCTCTGGTTCCACCTCTCCATTCAGAACTGTCCCTCTCAAATTGGCCAGTCCATAGATCAGTTTACCTGCAAAATCAAACCAAAACTGGGAGATCTGAGCAGCTCAAACCACGATGTGACAATTTTTTATCAGATGACCAGTCTACTGCAAATGATGTGCCACCTCAGCAGCCCCAGCTGGCAGCCAGTGGTGGACTGACATGCAGTATTTGAACACACTGAGTACTGAAGCCTTTGAAATTGTGAAATGCTCTTGAGAAGCCCCTGGTCAGCAGCTCAAACCACAGAATTACAGAATGATTGAGGCTAGAGGGTACATGGAGGTCATCTGGTCCAACCCCTCTGCTCAAAGAGGATCACTTAGAACCAGTGGCCCAGGACTATGTCCAGGCAACTTTTGAGTATCTCCAAGGCTGGAGACTCCACAACACCCCGTGGCAACCTGTGCTGGTGCTCTGTCACCCCCACAGTGAAAAAGTGTTTCCTGGTGCTGAGGCAGAACCTCGTGTTTCAGTTTGTGCCCACTGCCTCTGGTCCTGTCACTGGACATCACTGAGAACAGCCTGGCCCTGTCCTCTTTTCACCCTCCCTTTGGGTATTTATATACATTGATGAGATCCCCTCTGAGCCTTCTTATCTCCAGGCTGAACAGTCCCATCTCCCTCAGTCTTTCCCTGCAGAAGAAATGCTCCAGTTCCTTAAACACCCTTGCCATGGCTGTTTGCTGAAGTCTCTCCAACATGCCCAGTTCTGAGTAGAGTGCAAGGATCAGATCCCTCCACCTGCTGGCAGTGCTTTTTCCAGTGCAGCCCAGATACCTTTAGCTGCCTTTGCTGAAGGGCATTTCCTGGCTTATCTTCAGCTTAGCGTTCACTGAGACCCCTGGGCTTTCTCTGTAAAGCTGCTCCACCTACACTTCGTGTCACTGATCACCATCCTTCAGGCCAGACTGTTCAGCAAGATTTCAGTGCACCCCACTGTCTGCTTGTTCCTTCCACACTTTATCAACTTGATGATAAGGATCTTATGTGGGAGGGTGTCAAAAGCCTTACTGAACTCTAGGCAATGTCCACTGCTCTCCCCTCACCTACCAGGCCAGTCACTTCCTCAGAAGTTCAACCATGCCTTCCTCTTGATGATGCCACTCCTGGTGGCTTTCTTGTTCTTCTTGTTCCTGGAAATAGTATATGGAATTAGCTGCCTAATCGATAATGGAGGTGAGGCTTATTGACTGGAGTTCCCTGGATCCTCTTTCTTGTGCAGGCAAATAGTTGCTCAGATTTGTAGATAAACACCTTTTCTTAGGCCTGTAAATACCAGTGTTTCTAACTGTGTTCACTGAGAACAGGAATTAGCCATGTTGACCAAACTAGTCCTGTGGGGTGTCTCTAGAATTTCCCCAGAACATAAGGCTCCTAAACATGTACATTCAGCATCTTGCTACCTGGTGTAGCTTGCAGTCCAAACAGAGCATAGGGAGTGGGGTGGAGGCAGAGAGGAGTGAGTTGAAGAGTTTTCCAAGAGGTAATGCTAGAGGGTCAGTGGAAAAGTTGCAGTGGGAACTCACAGACAGAGCTGAAAATGCTAAAAATAACAGATTTGTCACTGGGCAAGGACTTTATGTCAATATTTTTTTCTCCCTGTGTGGTACAAAGACACCAATGCTGAAAGAGTTGTCTCAAAACCAGCTTTTCAAAGGTGGGAATCTGGTGTTCTAACTGTGCTTGCAGAGCTGTTGGCAGGTGTGCCCCGTGTCTCTTGCCCAACTATCCAACTGCACAAACTAAAAGAATGGGAGAGAGTTTAAGAGCTGCGAGGTGGATTTTGAGAACTTTCCTTGTTGTGGACATAGGAAATATTGGAAGGAGGGCTTCCCTGGGACAGATCACTGTTAGAGATTTGATGTTGAAAGGTCTTCCATACTCTGTACATTATCAAAGGTCTATCCAGGGCATGCCCACTTCTTATGTCAGCTTTGGGGAATCGGCTGCCACAGCTGGGGCAACCCTGACCTTTTTCTGGCCAGCTCCTACAAGCTGAGCTTGACTAGAAAGGAGGTCCCAAGAGATCAAAAACTGCTTGCAAACTTTTGCATTCGAATATAAAAATTGGAAACTACCCTTGCTCTCTCAAACCTTTCCCCCCAAACTGAGTTATTCTCAGGTATGTCACCACTTCTCACATTTTTTTTTCTTTCTTATGGCAGACTGGTCTCTTCTGCCCTTCAGACAGAGCATTTATCACAGACGTGCTTACCATGTCTCATGGAGTCTTTCCACCGAGATGTGCTTGTCACAAACACCAACACAGGTTAGGAAAAAAAAAATAATCTGGAAGGAATTTTTAAAAGATTTTATACACCACTCTTCAGAGGTAGGTTCTTTTCTCCACGTGCTGCTTAACTCTTGCAAGTTCACATCACCCACGTGTCCAGACGTGCTGGTTCTGGCACCGACCAGTCCCTTCCCTGTCAGAGGACAGTGGGAGCTCCTTCCCCCTGCCCCAGGACACAGTGAAATTAGTGGAGTTCAGAGCAGATCAGGGGATCAGCATCTGCTGCTGCTGCTGGAGAAGCCAGTGTTACTGAAATGGCAGATTAATAGCAAGAGGAGGACTTTTTCTCTCTCTCACACTGCCTTGTTTTCTTCTAGTTCAAGCTCTGCTGTGTGGCTAATCAAGGGAGGGAGTAGCAGAGAGATCATCTGAACAAACAGAGCCCAGTATTTGATTTGGATGACAGTGAAAATGTCTTCTCTTGCTTTAGTGACCAACCCACCAACCCCTACTGCCCAGCCTTCTGTGCACAGGGACCAGCCACCACGTGCTGGTGTGCTCAAAGCCACGCAGAGGTCTCACCTTTGAGGAGAGCTCCAGGGGGAGAGGATGAGTGTGTGTGTGTGTGTGTGTGTTTGTGTGTGTTTGTGTTTGTTTGTGTGTGTGTTTGTGTGTGTTTGTGTGTGTGTTTGCCTGCAGACAATGAGGGAACGAGCCTGGGAGGAGCTCCTGCAGCAAACGGGGGAGTTTCTGCTTCTGGCAGAAAGTTTGGATTCTTCGCCAAAGCTTGTCACCACCTCCCAAAGCACCGGCCTGCTCTCTCTCCCATGCTGGTATTTGGCTCCTGCCTTCTCTCCTCAGCTGCCGAGAAGTTGTCCCTGGTTTTGGCAAAGGAGTGGAAGCCCTGGCCTGGGGCTTGGCACCCTCCTGAGCTGGAAGTTGCTCAGGTGTCCAGGGTGCTTTGGGTCTTTGGGTCTCTCAGCCCACCCTGCCCAGGGCTCCTCGGTTCCCGTGGGAATGTGAACACCTCCTTGGCTGTGCAAATCCATTTCATCCCGGCCAGGGCTTGTGTCTGCTCAGCTGCTCTCAGCAGCCCCTGCCCAAGAGGAGCAGGAGCTGCTCGGGGGGACGGACGAGCTCAGGGCAGTGCAGGCTGGAAGTGCTGCTCAGCCCTCGGGGGCAGGATCTGAGGGGATGAGGAGCCTGTTCGAGCTCTGCAAACAGGAGGGGACAACTTTCAATGTTTAAAATGTGCTTAACCTCAGAAGTGTGTATATAGACCATCCTGAATTGTCCTGAGACTTGGATGGAGTTTTGGGTGAGGTTTTTAATTCTTTATAGTAGGAGCTACCATAAGGTAGGGTAAGTTATAAGTGTATGCACTCTCTTCCTGTAGAAAGGACTATACATGGCCTTAGAGAATGAATATAACTTTATTAGTAAATTAAGTAGTATTCTTCCCTTTGAAGTATGTTTTCCTAACCTCTACCCCCCTGTCACATTAAGGCATTGATGTTAGCTATTTCCAAACTTATGTATGCATAGATATGGACATTTTCTCTCTCCTTTTCTCCTTTCATCATTTGGTAATGTCAGAGTTACTCTGAGTGAAAATCCTGTGGGAGATATTCCAGGGGAATTGAAGGCATTTCAATCAACCCAAAAAGTGAATGCAAATCCCATTTCGAACAGAGTACAGTTGTCCAGTAGACACAATGATTTCCCTCCCTGCATGTATCTTGGAAAAACTGATCTGTGCTCTTCACGCAGGGATGTGATATCAGAAATTTGAAGTTATGTATTGTTAGGTTGGGGTTTTTTCCCTTTGTTTTGTGGAGAAGAGGTATTCCTCATGGAAAATTTTCAGAGGAGTGATCAATACACAGAATGAATTGCCTGTTGTTAGTTCCGAACTGCAAACCTGGAGACAGTCCATTTTTGTACTCCAGGGTGCTCTAACAAGCATCATGGCTGAATCATAATAAACATTTGATTTTCCTATCAAAACCACATGTACCCACACAAACAAACATATTTCACTCCACTTTCAGTGTCTTTGACGGCATAAAATTTAAATACCTGAGGCAATTTATAAAGCAGATATAATGCAAAATCCATAGCCAGATCACTAGAATTCAAATATCTAAGCCTTTAAGAAACAGAAAAAAAGCCAGGCAACATGCAGTTGCATAAATGCTCCATTCTCTGCTTTCCTTATATTAGAAATAATTAATAAAAAATCCCCTGCCATCTGCTATATCCCCACCTATAAGGCATGCTTGCAAATTCTTTTGATGTGCAGATCATTACTTGGGATTAAATTTTCATATATGCATGCCAGTCTCTTCTTCCCATTCTGCTTCCATGTTCCTGTTTAGGTACCAGGTGTGCCCAGTTGGTGGAGGACTGCTTTTCTTTTCTCAGTTTTCTGGGGGTGGCTGTGGAAGGACTGGAAGAGCCCTGTCTCCACTCACAGCCACTCAAGGCTGGTGGAGATTATCAATTCCCCCAAAAAGCTTGGCTGGAGCTGATCTGCCTGCCCAGAGCAAGAGGGAGATGGGGAATCCTGGCAGGTTCCTGCTGCTCCCTTAGCAAGGGCTCGCTTCAGTTACTCTCCTACCACCTTTCTCTGTAAGAAATATACATATAAACAAGTGTACTAACTGGCTATTAGTTGGTGTTGAATCATTTTCCCAAGAAGTACAAGAAAAATTACTTCTATTATGATGAAAAGCTCCATTATTTAGACCAGCCTCGATTAAACCAGCCTGCTGACCAGGACTGTGAATTTCTCTGCTGCAAACCCCACTCATATTTGCAGTTGTTTTGCCATGGGAACCTCTTCATTTTCATCTTTTAAAAGAAGTTTTTACTCACTCAGTTTGCAGGTACAGAAAGGGAGGACTGTGATCCATAAGGGTACAAACACTTGCTGCTTGTTTCTGAATCTTACCTAGGCAGAACCTTTTTGCTTAAATGCATCTGAAATCTGACATTTCAAAGCAGAGTCTTTTGTAAACTGGAGGGAACTGAAGCTGTTAGACTTGCAATCTGGAAGCTGCTAAATCTACAGGGGATGAACTTCTCTGGTTTGCATTCCCAAAGTTACAGACAGTGCTCAGAGAGAGAACTGGATTGAACCCCTGAGGCATCAGCACCTAGAGATCCTCAGTACCAACACAAGGTGATTGAAAGTCCTTAGAGTTGCAGTTTAAGCAGATGAAGAGAGGAGAAAGACTGACATAGAGAAATGAAGTTTTTTTCCTCAAGATGATGCCAAATTTTGGTGGCAGAGCCAGGTTTTAATCCCAGGTTTTGTGATTTCTAGCCCAGTGTCCAGTGATGTGTCCTGCTGCCCCCCAACACTTGTGGAATACATTTCTTTCTGCATCTGCATCTCTCTCTCTGCCTATATAGATGCATCTATGTTTAACATACAGACAGAGTCCTCTGTATAGATGGATAATTCTCCATTCATTTACTAATTTATCATACATGCCACATTCCAAACAATGTAAATATTTAAAATACTTCATTTGAAATGCTATCTGTTTATTTTTCCCTTTTGGAAATATCCAGAATGTCACACACTTTTCCTTCCTGTTTTGGAAAGGAATCCTTTCTTGCCTGCAGAGAAAGAGGCAGCAATATTGAAATTTCCACAAAGAGAGTTTGTCCCCTGAGTGTTCTTGCAGGCATTTGTGCTGAAGAGATGTTAACATAAGCAGCATTTTACGTGAAATATATTCCCATTGCTGCTTGATGCTTGTGATGCTGCAGCTCCCTATCTTTGCCAGCCCTCCAAGGAACCCTACAGCACAAATAAGAAAGCTAGGACTTAATATTTAGATTTTTTTTTTCCAAGCAAAAGAAATAACACTTCAAACTTCTTCTTTTATATGCATAAAGATTTGCTTTGGGATCACTTTAAACAACTTTTTTAGTCCTATGTGGCCAGAGCAGTCTTAGCTTGTGATGAGGACCAGGCAGGTGGGTGCTGACCCCCACCCCTGTGCTATCCTAAGTACAAACCCACTCAAATACTTCACTGGGGGGTGAGCCATCACCCCAAAAGGAGCAGGAGGCTTTTTCACTGTGCCTGGCAGTCAGAAGGTCCCCTTCCAGGGAGAGTGGCATTTGAGGCTGGGACATAATCCTTCACTGACAGCAGAGTGCTTCCCAGGTGACCCCAGGTGTTATGTAAATGCCGGTTTTTATTGCTGTGGGCACGGGAAGAGATTAACCACCCCAGCTGGAGAGGGATTTGAAGTGAAGCCTCCTCCCCCACCTCTGATCTGAGATCAGGAGCTCCAGCCCGGCCTGCCACACCCGACTGCCATGCCAGGGGCACCCAGATGGCAGGGCCACCACAGGGACCCGGCCCTCGCAGGGCACTGCCAGCTCTTGCTGACATCTGCTGTGGGTCGAGGAGGAGGAGGAGGAGGAGGAATAGGAGTAGGAGGAGGAGTAGGAGGAGGTGGAGGAGGTGGGAAAGGGAGGGAAGAAGGACAGAAAACACCATACCAGGGTATGCTTTGCACAGATGTTAAAACCCAGGAGCATCTTTACTAATTGCGGCAAAACTTGGCAGAAATTAAGCCTAATAGGCCTCCTTCGTGTGATTGTGTGACTAAACACCAGATGCCCTAAAGGCACAAACTGACAAAGCTGTGGAAATCTTCAATGAAGTGTCTGTGATCCTTCGGAAAGGGAGAGGATGTCACAGGGCAGCCTCCCCAGAAGACATCCCCCTGGGGATCAGAAGGACGGGGTGGAGGTGTCGGGGCTGTGTGTTATAAAACCCAGCACCAAAATCAAATTTTATGACAAAGATGCTCTTGAGAGCGCATTTTCGTGAAACCATAATTTTTCTGGAAAAGTGGCAAAGCTCCAAATACTTCCTTCCTATTTTGCTCTCCCAGCACAGCACTTCTGTCCGCTGTCAAGAGGAGAACCGGATACTCTGCAAACGGCCTTGGTGCGTCATGGGATTTATCCAAGAGTGTTGTAAACCACATGGCCCTTCTCTCTCCAGCCTTATCTTTGAAATGTCTCAAGAGACATCTTATTTTTATGACTGCTCAAGGACTGTAAGCCCGAGGAGCTGCTTTTGGGAATGCATATGATCCCTGTCACATCAAATGACTGCATCGTAATGTCAGCGCTGTCTGTGCAACATAAAGTAGCTGCTGAGTCCCAGCTCTCCATCTGCAGTTCCCCAAAATCCAGGATTTTGGGTCTGAGATTCCTATTTCAGTGTTTTCCATAATTTGAGACTGTTTATTAAAAGGTCCAATGTGCGATATTTTACTTTCATGTGTTCTGTGGTCAGGAAAACATAGAGGTTGCTCTTGAGAAATTTTTATCTGCATTTGTGGTTAATGTGCATGATTGCCTGAGGGAACAGCGTGGTACTGTGCCAATGATTCTTCTTGTTCCAAAGCACAGTAAAACTTTACAATTTTAAATCATTGGCACAATACCTTTTTAGGTTATGTCAGAAATACCAGCTATCAGTTTCAATAAAGTTGCAGCATTTTGTTTTGATCTTTAAATTTACTGCTAGCATGAGAATAGTAATCTGCAATATACCTGCAGGTCAAAATGAAGAAATTAACCTTGTTGGAATGGAACTTGAAGGGTTTTATGCTTTGTTTTAACACGCTACAAAATAGGGATTTGAGGTTTTTAAAGGCACAGTTTTCTGATGGACAAATTCCATGGGAAGATGTGTGACTAACATCAATTATCAGGCCAAATCTGGGAATTTGAGGATGTTCAGAATAAGAAAATAAGGAAGAGTTGCTGCATGTATGAGTGTAAGTTTGTGGTAACAAATTCTGTCTTTCAGAAGATGAAATCAGAGGGTGTTTCTCCAGACCGATTTTGTGAAGCTGACATCTGATTCAGCATCCTCGACCCCTCGGTGGACTTGAGTCTGGTAAAGCACATCACTAAGCATCAGAGGAGGAAATAAACACTATTAGTAAATACATATTCCTCTTTGGTGATGTTCACTATCAGGCTTTTGAATTTGTCCTGGCTCTCCTTGACTAAGAATTAGCTGACAAAAATGATACTGCAATGTCAAGGGAGAGCTGGTTGATCTCATCCTCCAAACTACATCACCTATTTCTCACTGTGAGCTTGGTTACTCATTTCAGACATCCATTTATTTCTGTTTCACAGACCTATATTTTGCTGCCATATGTCCCTGGAAACTTTGACGTCAGAGATGACTACTCTTGTACCTGAGTCCAAATGTTAGAGGTTCATCCAATGTGTCTCTAGTGGTTGCTTTTCTTCATGCTGCTACTCAGGCTTTTGGTCCCAAGTTGAAAGAAATATAATCTAGGAAAAGAGAGCAGCCTGGGAGGATGACTGGATGACTTCACAGGAATACTTATTTTCTGGAATAGGAAAACACATTGGTAGTGTAGGAGAAGCAGTAGGCTGAATGACTGGGCTTTTTTACATTAATGACTAAGTGTGCATCACGCCAAAGGTCATTCATTTTGTGTACCCCACAACTATGGAAGCCTCAGTCTGCCTGGTGGTGACTTCTGGTGACATTTCTTGTTTGTCTCCATCATCTGAGCTTGTGACTGTGGTGGCAAGGCCTCGGCTCTATGATTTTATTCCTGCTGATGTAATTATTGCACAGCTCATAGTCATGGTTCCCCAGGGGCTGAGGAAATTGCAGGAGATGGGAGAAGTGGCTTCTAGAAGAGTCAGCTCTGTAACCCAGCTGCTCTGCCTTTCTCACCAACAGGCAGCAGAGTTTGGGTGAACACATTCCTGGTGAAGGAGCAGGAGGATGTTGTATCTGGGTTCACACAGAGCCTCTGAGATGTACGGCAAGACAGCAAAAGGCAAGTTTATTTGTTACCTAAAATAAAAAAAAAAAAAGCAACGCCAAAACTCTTGCAACAGATTTAAAATAGTAAAATTAAAAGCAGGTCTTTATTGGAAGCTTCCAGGTGCCACCATGGTCATGGGCACTCCTGGCATTGGATTTCTACAATTTTTCTACGTTTAATAAATTAGCATATCTATCAAATACCGTCCAACTAGAAGAGCAATTGGTTAGGTAATTTTCTCCTGGGTTCTGCCCCACTGGAGTTGGTCCAGGGGTTTCTTTGCCCCATTTCTTGTTGTGTCTTCTCAGATTCTGGTTGGAAAGCAAAATGTCCTTTTGGAGGTTCTCTTCTTGGAAATACGACTAAACAGTATTTCAGGAATATGTTAGAAGGTTATCTGATTATTCTAAAATCTAAGAGAAAGGGTAGGAAAAATACCAGGAGCTATATAACCACGTATTAACAGTCTACAAAGCTACAAATACATGAAAAATGTATTAAAAAAGCTAAAATCTTTAGGCATCACATTCACTGAAACTGTAATTTCAGAAAAGAATCCCATAGACACCGAATCTCTCCAGACAGACCATGGCCAGGAAAAGACTTCCAGACCCAGTGTCTGTAGCTGAGAAATCTGAGCGTAGAACTTATAAGCAAGAAGGTTTATTAACAACTTAGGTTTCCTTCTGTCTGGCTGTCCTGGGTTGCAGTGTATTCTATCACCATCTACATGAGCTGCTGAAACAGCTGGGTGGTGTTCCTGGCCTCCTCCCTCCGGACTATCTTCTGTTTATGAGCTTATCAANTTCCAACAGGACTTCATTGGGACTGCTACCAACACCCTGACCCACGGGGTGTCAGGTTGTATTCTGACTTTTTCAGTGGTTTTTCTACTATTGCATTTATTTTACTTTTTTTCCTCTTCCTATTAAAATTGTATTTCTGACTTGCAGTCTCTCACTGGTTTGTTTTCAAACCCTGGCACTGGCAAACCAGCAGAGTCCTGTTTAGACATGTAAAGAAATAACAGCATAAAGGTGACTATTTCATCTCGTGCCACAAGAGCCCGCTGGAGAGAGGTGCCCATCCACCCAGAGGTGATGTGTGAGCAGGTCCTCATGCACTGGGAGATGACACAGCAGGCAGCAGTGTCACTGCCTTCGATCACCTGTGGGCACAGACAGGTCACTGTGGCTGTGCCACCACACACCCAGTCAGGTCATAACCCAATCTCTGACACTGGAATGAAACCAGCCGTGATTTAAGGAACTTGGATGGGAGAGTCCTGTCACAGAATTGTGCCTGCCACAGTCAGAAGGAAGGAAGACTTATATTACCCAAATCTAAAGAATCATCCTCTCCTTCCTGCCTTGGAAGCTGTTCCTTTGCTGTGAGTGCTGACTCAGCTGAACACCAAATAGCTGTGCTTTGCTTTCCAGTGAGACAGACTCTTAACAGCACAGACACACTGTAATATTTACCCCAGAAAATTTGTTTTTTTCTTAACAAAAGTGTCACCTTCTTACACTGATATTTCAGAACTTTTCTGATGCATAAGAAATAAAATTTCTTACAACCATAGCTGAGCTAGGCTGAGTATGGCCTGAATCAGACTCTGAGCACCTTCTCTGACCAGATATTTCAATACCTTATTGTGGAGATACCACTATACAAGCTTAAACATGCACCTTATATCCTTAAGTCTGGGTAGAGAAGTTATTCTGGAGTTAATAACTTCCCCTGAAATAACTATGGACAAATGGGACCTGAGTGAACAATCCAGGATTTAAAAACAAATAATATTGCATAGTAAATATCCACATTCCATCAATAACTTAATGAAAACAGACTTTAATCAAAGTGTAAATTCTTTTCCTCAGTTGTTCAGAAAAGGTTTGCTTTCCATTTGAATCCTATGCTGTGATAGATTTCATTGCTTTTTTTATTAAAAATGCGTTTATTGAAAGTATTTCTATAAGTCTTAGGAGACTTGGCAATCATTTTTATTGGATTGATCAGTTCCACTTGCATACAAATTGCTCTCTTTGAATTGACTGTTGCAACGCATCTTTTTTATATAAACTGTTCTATTGATTCCGACATAAATAATGTACCGAGTGCTTCAAATCATAAAAACCCATCAGTTTGGGGGATTCTTACCGGAATCTACTACATACCAGACAACAAAAAGCACAAAACCAAAATGCAACAGTAAGGATCTGTGAAACCATTAGCTTTTAGAACCTTTTCCCTCCTGGTTTTGGCAGCTGCCATTTGTCTGTCAATTATATCCTTGATTTGCACGTGTTGCACATGTTTTTGCATTCATGAAACATGAATGGGAAAAAAAAATCCATTCAGCAGATCTAATGTGTCTAACGAGAGAAAAAGAAAGAAGGAATTGGGGGGTGGGGGGAGAAATTACATTCAGCTATCCTATTTGTGTTTCAAACTATTATTTTAGGAGGGGGTTTTCTTACCTTAGAGGTATGGCTGCCTTTCTGCTCAAGTTAAGGCACAGCTTCATGTTCCCAAGAAACATCTGTTCTACCACAAACATACCTGTTGCTCTTGGGATAGCTTGGCCAAACTGCAGCTTATTTGGGAATTGTGTCTCTCAATTGAGGTGTGGTTTGCTTCTCAATCTACACTTCCTGCTCCTTCATTCCTGAGTCATCAATGGATTTAAGGTTGGTCTCTATTTCTCTTTCCACTGAGAAGCCCTTTCCATGTATGAGCAGCCTCCTCACATTTACATTCTAATGACTGTCTGGGGTTTAGGGTTACTTCTGGTTCTCCAAACCCCTGCAGTTAAAAACACACTCTAATTTCCTTAGCTGGCAGTCCGGGCTCACCAACAGGAGCTCAGGAGCAAGGCTGAGCTGGGATTTGCAGAAACAAGGGTGAATTGATGCCATGGGATCCAGTTTGTAATAGAAGTTATTGAAATGGAGGTATAAGGATGAGAGTGTTTTCCAAGGGAGGATGCATCCAGCCCATCTATGTTGTAAGAGATACAACTGCCATGTGTCTGGGTTTTGTTGATCTGATCTCATTTTCTGACTGGAAATATCACTCCTTCTGGACTGCTGAACATTGAGAAATTCAGGCCAAATGGACATGTATTTTTCAGATTCTGTCTGGACAGAATTTCTGGGCAGAGAAAGAAGGCACAGCTTGTAAATCTGAATCCTAGGCAAATGTTCTGCCTAAGCACGGTGGATCCAAGACACTGAAGATGGGTAAAGGGCTGTGAACAGGCAGTATCCCACATGGACACACGCATTTCTGCTCAGGACATCTCTGCCAGACTTGCAGAAATTCTAGGAAGAGACGTTGTTGCAATTGTGGACACTAAAAAAAGGTGAAATAAAGATGGGAGAGAGTTAACTGTGCTGCTCTCCAGCTAAATTATGTCTTTGGACAGAAACTGGCCTTGATTTCCTGCCTTGATTTTGCACTGAAACCTGGGGCACACTGCTCAGATGTCCTTGCCCTACCTCAGTGGTGGTCTCCTGTTTGCTGTTGGTCAGCAGCAGCTGTGCAGCACAACCTGGATGTGTCAACAACTGTGACATGAGTGCATTTCTTGCACAAAATGGAAGAAATTGTAATGCCACAGGACATGGTAGGGTTTTGATTTTATTTTTTTTTTAAGTTATGTAAATCGACAGGGGGTGCCCATATTTCCTCAGACTGCTGAGGAATAGCTGGCGTTTGTTTTCTCCCAAGGGGCTGGGGTTTTTTTTAGAAATTAGGAAAAAGGAAAAAAATAAAACAAATGTTCTCACCCATCTGTCAGCAGTCCATTAGCACACAAGTCCTTGGCAGTAGGGAGAGGAAGAGCTTTCACCATGCTCTGAGGTGGATGGCAGGGCAGAAGCAATGCTGTTGGCTTGTGGCAGTGGCAATATGTCATGTCACGTTGGAGATACTGCTTCAGCAACAGCCACTTTGATGCTTCTTTTTCCTCCCTGCCTTCTACTGGCTGAAATTTCTTTTTGCATACAATGCAGTGCTGTGGAGCAGGTGAGATTCCACATCTCCTGACAGTATCTAGTTATCTCCCAAAGAGAAAGCTACTTTCCAAGAAAACCTCCCCGTGGGAGCTTGAAATGCTTTGCAGAACTTGCCTCACCGATACTTTGCCTGTGTCACCAGAACTCTGTGATTATATTCTTGTTTCCTCACACTTTGAGCAGACTCAGGAGAAGCCAGAAAGCAGTGGGGCTGCCTTCTCCAAGCAGCCCTGGCCAGCTTGCCTCCCTAACATGTTTTAATAACACTTTAGATGCCCCTATCCACACTGTGGAAAAAATTCTGTGAAAAATGGAAAAGTATGATCAGCTTAAATTATGGTCTACAGTGACAGGATGGGGAAAATGAAGCTGTTTTTTCTATTTACATTGTGCTCCGTGGAGACAGCAAAGCTTTACCCGGGCTTGGTTGAATAACGAGCCACTAAACAGAGAGCTGCATATCACTTAACAAACAGCTCCTCGCAGAATTCGTGTTAATTATGCCATTCCTTCTGATTAGATTCAGCTGATTTCTCACTCACTCTCACATGGCTCCGTGCAAGGCTCTGTGATGCCTTGTGAGAACAGCAATGACACATCCCTGCTGATGCAGTCATTAGATAGCCTGAGAACTCGCACTTCCCGGCATGGTCATTTGCTTGCAAACCGATACCCCTGCCATGCAGGGAAGGTTTGTGCCCCTGGAAAAGCTGTGGCCAATCTCTAGTGCAGATTGTCAGGTGGGAATGGGCAGAGGGTGAGATCTGCTTCCCAAAGATGTGCACGATTCTCCAGTGCTGGGGTATGGTTGTGAAACTTTATTCTCATTACAAAGTTGATAATGTGAACATTGGCAATTAGAGCTTTCTCAGGTTTTTAATTTGTCACTCTTTGTCTGCAGCTGGGCAGGTGATGGATTCCATGTGGCTGAATGGCCATAATCCCGCAGGAAGAAGTAAGCAGGGAAGAGGAACACATTTTCCTGGGAACTTGGGCAAGGGAGCCCATGCTGATTCAGGCAACAGAATATAAAGAGAGTTTTAATCACAAGAAAATGAAATTAAATGTTCAAATGCAGAGTGTTGGATTGGTATCTCCTTCACCTGTTTGCCCTGTAATTCTGTGTTTTGTGTGGCTTATGTTTATTATTTTCCCCTTAAGTGGTAATGAAATGGCCAAACCTGAAGAGGAGGGAAGGGAAGGGAAGGGAAGGGAAGGGAAGGGAAGCAGCACAGCTGTATCACTGCTGTCCTGCTGGTGAAAATCGAACAGCTTGAGTTTGGTGCCTTGCCCAGGTGGGGCTAAGCTTTCAAAGCTCTTTGACTTGCACCACTGCGAGCTCAGGGCCCACTGAATCACACTGAGTTGCAAAGTAAAGAAAATGTCAAGGTTTTTGTTTCCTCTAACAATGAAGGTTTCATTGGTTGCCTCTCCTGAGCCTTTCCTGGTGGGCTCCCATCTTGTTGCAGAGGAACAGGAGAGCAGAGCTCAGCTGTGAACTCAAGGAGGAGGACTGCAGACTGCATCTTGCCAGAGTTCTTTAACTCCCCTGCTCTCCCAGGGAGGCCTGGTGCTTCATTTAAAGCCCCAGGCCTGGGGCTGAGTAGCACACTGTATTTTCTGCATTTCTGCCTTCAAATAAATTAGTTTGACATAGCTGAGAGAAGCAAATAGTGGTAGCCTTTCACTTTGGTAGCTTTTAATAGCAGCTCTTTTATGCTAGCAAGGAAGCACTGATTTCATCCTCTGCCTGTGCACCAATATTTGTCTCTGAAACACTTCAGTAACAGCACCAGAAATGGTGTTTCTGCATTAACCAAGGCCCACAAGTGCAGTTGTGAACCTCTGCTTCACAACACTGCTAAAAATACAAACACTTGTGCTGCATACATACTTTGTTTATAATCCCATCACTGTGTATATGGCTTCCATTGCAAACTGTGGGATATATCATTCTGTCTCTTACAGTGTAGAAAGAGTGTATAAAAATCAGATTGAGCCCTTTATTTATAGTTGTCAAGAACCAGATGACAGAAAACATCTTCTGCCTGGAGAACGATTACTGCTGGTGTTTCCTGGGTACCCTCTTCATCAAACAGTGGGAATGTTTCTTGTCTTTAGCATCACATCTGCAATGCTAGAGCCAAGAAAATGTCAATAACTCCGTTATTATGAATCCCTGCTTTCAAGGATTAATAATTTCACACTTACTCACACACAGGCAAAAGCATCGGAAACTGAAATTTGGCACAAACATTTGTAATCCAAGAGCAAAGCTTAATTCTGCAAAACGATCTCTGCAGTTTTGAGTCTGAGAGAATTCTCAAGGTGCCTGCATTTTATTTTTTTTCTTCGAGTCAGTTGTTTGGAAAAGATACAATCTCACTTGCTATCTGGCAAGAACTCATTTGTATGCCTGAAGCTCTCAGTAGGGAAAAAAATTGTGGTTTACTTTGTCATGCTTTCTTGCTTTTCTAATGGAGTTTTCTTTAGATGCCAAGGAATGGGAGATGGTGAAGTCCAATTGGTACAGTGGAATGCCTCCCTCCCTTCTAAATTTATCTGTTAAATATTCCAGCCTCCCCTCCTTGTTTAAAACCCCTTTATATGTAGCTGAGTGGTATGTGTAAAGAATATTATGCAGGAAAATGTAATTGCATAAAGAAATCAAAACCCCAAGTATCTCCCCAGGCATTGGAATAAAGGAAGTCTAGTTTACTGTGGGTTTTGTTTGAGTTTGATCAACTTCAGTTTTACTAAGGTATGAACTTTAACTGAAGTTTTCCCTTATAGCTAGTCATTTATAGTCCCTCCATTTATAGTCTCTCTTATTCTTTCTCTCCTTCTTGCCCATTCCTTTCTCCCATGTAGATTTTAATTAGCTTTTTCTCTCTGTTTCAATTAATTTGGCTGAAATTTGCATCCTTGAAAACTTTTCCCCTCTTCCTGTCAGATTTTTTTTTTCTTTTAAATTGGTAAACAGGTTGAAAAAGTATTGCCAGGTCTCATAGTTGCATATAATTACAATACACGTACATTGGAAAAGACAAACCTCATTAGCTTAGAAAAGCGGGTTTAAAAAAGCCCTCTGGCTCTCTCAGCTTTTGTGACATTATCTCAGTTGTCCAAGAATGACTAATAATCTAAGAACCTGCAGTAATGGTGTGAACTTCTCATCAGTCATTGCCCCATGATCTTTGGGCACCTTTGCAAAATGTAAATAAACCAAAGTGCCAAACATGAGGCAACATGCCCAGTTTGATTTTATTATGCAACTGGCAAGTTGCTAAATTACGGAAGTGTTGGTGAAGAGAATTTGAACAGATGTTTTTTTCTGGTGATGCACAATTTCATGTCAAAACCCAGGACTTGGTAGCATTCAGAACACCCACGCTGTTTTTGGGGATGACAAGGGAATACAGTCCAGTTTATCTTCTTCCAGAGACCTGACATCCCTCCTTTGCATTTCTGGACTGCTGGCTTAAATAATTCACTCATTCTGAAACCATGCGCTTGCTTCCTCCCTCAGTCACCAATCCAAAGCATGAACAAACTTCCTGAAGTTATCACTTCATATTTCAGCTTGTAAAACATGGCATTTCGGGCCTTTTGCACAAGCTGCCTTGGCTGCTGCTCCTGCTGTGGGGCCAGGGCATGACGGGTGCCCGGAATCCAAAATCCAAGTGGAGGAAGTGTCAGGCATTTGATCCTCCCGTCCTTGCACGTAGAGCTGCAATGATCGTCAGCCGAGTGGAATATTAAACATTGCAGGCGAGACAGCTTGAGTGGGAAGTCTGTGGTTTCATGAGGACTGCTCCTCATTCTCTTGTTAAAATGATGCAGCTGGGTCAGAAACAGCCAAAGTCAGATCGTGATCAATGTGTAAAGGGCAGCCTACTCCAACTCTGACAGAGCAGTTACCTTTTTCCATTTGAGGGAAAGGGCTGATTAGGCTCTTGAGCAATCTGTGCCGTGTAGGACATATCTCCTCTTCTCTTCTTCTTTGAAATGATAGCAGCTTGGAATTAGAAATATCTCTAAGACCATCAATTGGATTTGGATTGACCTTTGGACTTCACAACCTGCTGCAGGAGCACCTCATACAAGAAATCTGGGCCAGCCAAGCCCAAAGGTCCCCCTTGTCCTACACCAAACACCAAAACCACAAGCCTGCAATGAGAAGCTGAATATGTGGAGAAGAATATCGACCTCCATAATATTTGCCTGGTACAGACCTGCATGCCATGCCAGGTCAGTTCTTTAACAACACAGAGAAACCAGAAAGTCACATCAAAGGTGATCTCCAGATAACCTCAGGGGGGGAAAGCTTGAAACAAAACCACTGATTGAACAAAGTTCCTGACTACTTTGGCTTCAGTCAGAGTACCCACATACTTAAATAAGCTGGAGTCTCCTGCTAAGTGGTGACCTCAAAAGGGAAAGATGAAATACGTTATTTGAGTGCTGGGTAGGGTTCAAAACCTACACAAGGTGCCCTATATGGCCTTTTACCTTCCCAGACAGTGCTTTAAGGGCTATTCTGGTGTTAACTGAAACCCCTCATATGCCTCATACTTTTATTCTGTTGTTAACAAGAACTCTTCATATGCCTAATATTTTTGGCGACGACAAATCCCCTATTATTGTCAGGTCAGGGGAATTTGCCCTGTAAAAATAGCTTTTGCTGCAAGGCTGAAAAGACACCTTTAGTATAATCAAGACAGTAACTCTAGACCTGGAGAACTGGGAGAAAGTGTAAAAGTCAAGGCAGATGTTTAATGGCTGATAAGTAATTTCTGTGTACATCAATGATGGATAACAGTGCACATTTTCTCCAGGACTTTTGCAGCACGCTGCATCCTCTGTTCTTTCTGCAGAAATCACCCCAAAACCTGTGTGAGACATTCTGTATGTACATTTTCCCCTGCATGAATTATAATGGTATAAAACTAATGGAATAGAGAGGAGCATGGGGACGTCTGTCATCAATGTCCATACCAATATGACAAGCACTAAAAAGCACCAGTTCCTCAGTAGTGCAGAGAATGAGGGCTGGGTGGATTGTATTTCTGGAACTATTATTACAGAGAGACTTGTGAGAAGGATACACGCTGTGGATGAAATGGGCATGGAATCACAGAGGCTAATGATAGAAAAAGGCCATTTATGTCAACTGCTATATTTCCCTGCTGCTATAGCATTGTTCCCGATGAGATACAGTGTATTTTTAGTGCTTTGTCCAGTCTGGTTTCATATGTAAATAATAAAGATTGTCATCCATAAAAGATCCTGAAATAGTTTTGTTCTAGTACTGTCTTTCCTCTTCCTTCCCTCTTCTCCTTAATTTCTTATTCAGGCTAAATGAGAGCAGGAAAGACCGCCATACAATTTTTTTCCCCCCTTCTGTTCTCCTTTCTTTCTACTGTTTGACCCTCTTCAGAGACAGGATTTATCTGACCTAATTTTTTAAAAATTGCATTTGGACAGTTGAGTTTTATATACTCCTCTATCATGGGGCTCTTCAAAATGCAGTGGGCTCAGCTTGACAGGAAACAACCTACTTGCAAAAAAACCTGGAAAACAAGTAATAAACAAGCAGTGATTTCTGCTCAGATAGGAACTGAACTGAAGCTTTTGTGTTTGCTTCCTTGTGTTCTGTGTCTCACATCATCTTATGAGTTGTCAAGGGTGTGCTCACTGCCCACCTGTCCATTATGCACAGCATTCCAGCACGGTGAGCCAGGGCGTGGTTTAGCTTGAAATCAAGTGTAGACCATGCCACAAAAAACTGATGCCTTGAGAGGCTACCTAGAAACAGAGAGTGGACAGGAATAAGGGAATAAAGGTCAGTATTTATTGGAAAGGCCTTCAAAGGTGCACCCTGGGAAGCCAAGGGCTTCAAGCTGGATCCCAAGATGAACAATGAGTCACGAGTTCCCCACACCTTCATAGGTTTGGTCCATTTGCATATCAGCAAAAATTTGTCAATTAAAACTTTAGCTAATGATGTAATTTCCCCTCAGCTTGCCCCCCTTCCAAGATGTTGGTTTACACATTTCTGGGCCCAGGACAGCCTGGGTGTCCTTGGAGAGCAAACCCAGAGAGGCTTTGTTATGACCAGAGAGCTGAAGTGAGCAGGCTACAAGAAACTTCAGAGTTACACACCAGGCAATACAGGATTCGAAAAATATAAGAGGTAAAACCTAAGGCATCAGAACAAGCAATGTGACAACAAAATAAATTCATCTTTTTGGTATAAAAAGAGAGCTGCCCTTTCATATCTGGGGGTACGATTTCCCTTTTCTGCCTTTGCAGCCTTAGACAGTGGCATCTCAAGTAGACATAAACTGGTATGGCACAGCTTTCAGCAGATTGAATTTTTGGCTTGCAACTGATCTGTGTTAGGAGAGAAACTTCTCCTCAGTGGTTTTCACTGCACGTGCCAGCAAGTCAAGTGGAGAGGCTGAGGGAGCTGCAGCTGAGGTGACGTTGTCTCCATGAGTGAATGGCCCTCAGCAAATCTTGTCTTTGATCCATATGCAGTCACATCTCTGCTCTCAATCTGGTGAGCATTAATACCTTTGAATCAGTGAAACAGTGGACAAACTAATGGCCTCTTTGCTCCTCATGGGAGAAACCCATCTAAATGGTAGTCTGAATGGGAACACAGAGAACAAAAAGACGTAGGGACTGAATTAATACCAGCTGAGTGTGCATGCCCTGTCTGCAGGAAAAGAAATAGAGAGAGATGGAAAATGAGGACACACCAGAAAATTACTTGTCATCTGCTGTTCAGATAAAGCTGTGGAGAGAGAGAGAGACCAGGGGAAAAAAGAAGTTCTGTTATGGATTGTGTTGGCTGAAAAGAGTCTTGAAATAGAAACTGTGTCCTATTGTCCGTCCATGCTGAGTTCAGGGAAATAGGGCTTCTGACATCCTTTTTCAATAATCAGCCTTGCACAAAGCACCCAGATCCAGCACTGGCTTCTTTTCCCAACAGAAACAACCCTCAAGGTATCCAATAATGGCTAACTGCTGTGGTTGCTTTGAGGGGGAAAAAAAAGTGCTTTTTCTCAGAAGAAAAAGAGAGGAGAGGCTAAATGTACTTACCTAATCCTTGCTGTCCCTCAGTGACAGGCTGCCATGTCCCATGACTTTGGGAAACCCTCCCAGAAGCCGCTGAGAGTGAAAGAAGCCTTAGCACTTACCTACTCCAAATTATTCCTGACTTACTCCAGGGAGAGAACAAACAATATCCAAGAGGTTCTGAATTTATAGCTGTCCTACTCTGTATGTAGTTCCTCATGTTTGTGACATTGATTTCTGTATCCACAGTAAATAGTCACTTTTCACATTTATTTCTAATAGAAAACTCACTGGTAATCATGTTCAGGCAATCAGAAAAACCACATCTGTGTCTTAGCAACAGAAAGCATTGCTAAATTGAAAAATGGCCAGCAACAACCTCACACTGCTGTCCTTCCACTGTCACAAGAGAAGTGAATGATATTAAAATCAGTTCAGATTTGTGAAATGGCATCAATTTTTTCACGTAATAACTACTGGCCCAACTTTTAGAATAGCTTGATTTTTATTTTTCATCACCTTCTATCTTGCCATGCTACCTTACAACCTTCCCCCTCAACTTGCTGTTGCACGTTGTGTTTTCTGAGCGTGGTCTTTGGGTTTTAACAGTACCCTTCCCAAGAAATGTGTCTTTTGCTGCCTTCCTCCCAGGATGCATCTTACAGACTGAGTCCTTCAGTCTTTAAAAAAGTTCTGTGTGTAACAAGTTGATTTTTTTTTCTTTTAAAATTCATTTTTAACCATTCACTTCACAGCCCTTGTGTCCCATTTTGTCTTCTATCACACAAACATTTTGGTTTCTTCAGTGTACTTATGTTTCCATGGTGAAGGGAATATGATCATCTTTTCTTGTGGTGTTACAGATTTGCACAGCATAAAGTACAGATAGAGTTTTTAATCTTCTAAAATGTTTTCTTTTTGCCTTGAATCCTTTGTGTTCAAGTTTAATACATTTTATAATCAGGTGATTGTTAGATATCTGCACTTCAAGGCCAAGTAAGCTAGTGGTCTGACTTCCAGAAAATTTCACCCAATTACCTTTACCTGGTTCAACATCTTGTATTTGCCTAAAGCATCTCTTCCAGAAAGGCACCTGGGCTTGAGATAGAGGATTCACCTCTTCATGTTGTAGTTTGGGAAAATAATTAATCATTATCTTAGAACACTGTGCCTTACTTCTCATTTGAATTTTTCCAGATTTAACCCTCAGATATTGATTCATGTTTGGCTTCTGCTTGATTAAAGTACACAAGGTACTTATAATAAAAGAGTATTCGATCTTTCCTTTGACAGGCTAAACATATGGAGCTCTTCAACTCTCTTGCTGAACAAAATCAGGGAAATGAATTATGCTGCACTCAGTGTCCTGCAGGGGAAACAATGGGAGCGTGTTTGGCACAGAAACACTGTGCTTCTCTGGGGCTTGGGAGAGGAGGAGAGAGAGGAGGGAGGGGAGTTCGGGCAGGGCAGGACACGGACACTCCCAGGCGAGCTGCAAAGAAAGTCACCTGGGGATGGAGCAGGTTGTCTGCCTGTGCCACAGCTCTGCAGGTTCTCCCCTGCTGCTCTGGAAAAGTGGTGAGGGGCAGTGCCTGCCTAAAACACACCCGGGCTTTAGCTTTCCATCAGCCTGGCTTGGACCCTAAACAAGTCCTGAAACTCACCTGGCAGGGACAGGAGCCAGATTGCTCTGCAAACGTGACCAAGTGATCAGACAAAAGCATTTAGTCATCATCATAATCTGCTTTAGCTAGAATAAAGAGACCGTGCTAGGGAGAGAAATAAAGTAGTTTTTATTTCATTCTTTTGAAAGGAATGTTTTGGTGGTCGTGTATCATAGAATGGTTTGGGTTGGAGACCATAAAAATGATCCAGTTCCAACCCCCTGCTATGGGCAGGGACACCTTCCACTAGACCAGGTTGCTTAAACCTGGCCTTGGACACTTCCAGGGATGGGGCATCCACAACTTCTCTGGGATAAAACCTATAGCATCAAATGTATCTGGAAGATTATCAAACCTCTACCAATACTCTCATACTGAACAGCTTCATTAAAAAAAAATAATAAGTTGAAAACACTATCTAATTTCTAAATATGTTCTATATCTGCTTGGGTATTTTAAAGTAGGTGCAGTTTTTTTAATATATATTTGAGTTTTATATGCTTAAACAGGTAAAATTAATACTTATTTTGAGCTTTAAAAAAATTGTATAGAAAACACAAAGTTAGGGACAAGATTCATGCACAGCATATATACAGTTCCCAAAGATCATTATAAAAAGCTGCTCCAAAGAAAGTATATTAGGGTGATTTGGCCCAAGTTACAGGTTTAACATTACAATATTAAACTTTCAAATACCACATTGCCATGTCTGAAATAGCTGGTGTAGGGTTAATTCTGTGTTCTTGTAGAATTTTAATGCAAAACCAAAAATGAGCTTGGTGAGCCTAGGCAAATACCTTGAAGCATATGAGATTTTTCCAAGCTGGGCCAACTTGTTTTTTTCTGGGTTGTATTTTACGTCAGCTGCACCACATGAAATGTATAAATGGATGGAAAACTATAAATATTGCCAAGACTGATGTGATGATCTATTCTTCTTGACTGTTGTGAACACTTCCTATGTCTTGCATTTTGTTAAGGGGATATATTTATTGTAAGCCCGGTGATTCGGAGCTCGAGAGGTAAAAAGCTCTTTACTCCCATCCATAGGTAAAAAGGGAAAGAACAAGCACAGCACTGCTTTTTAACTAACTGTAAGCATAAAAATGCTTCAGAGAGGAGAGATCTCCTGCTATTGAGTAGTGGTAACCAGGGGAGGACATGCAGCTCCCATTTCCAGGGAGCTGCTATCCAGGGTTTTTCCTTCTGCACAGCACAGAGGTGATCCATGTGTGCCCACCCACAGCAGGTGAACCAGTATTAAACCATTATTATGGTTTGCCACCTCCAAGAACACCACCCTGCACCCTTCTTCCTCCTCTACTCATGCCTTACCCTGCTCCCACTCCTGCCTGCATGGTCCTGACCCTTCCTTTCTTCTTTTCAGCCTCTGCCATGAGTTAACTCAGCTCCTTTGGTCAGGAAACAGCTAGACTTTTCTTTCTTTTTAATAAGTTATTTTTCTGCCTGGCCAGGGAACTGCACAATGAGTCCAACAAGCCCTGGAGCTGATGCATTGATGCCTTGTTATGAATCTGGGCTCTTGGCTCCCCTTTCCTAGGGAGCAGCCATCCCTCACTGCACCTCAACACTGCAGTCCAAAATTTCAGGGAGTAACAGGGCAATGCCTGCTGGGCCTGCAGTCTGATGTAGGATGTGGCAATGGTTGTTTGAGGAATTTAGAAAAGCACTGGTACTTTCTCCTCAGGATGCAAGCCCACCAAAGTCTCTCCATACTGGGTATCAAGAAATGCATCTCAGCAGGCTTGGCCTTGGGGACTCCTGTGGCAGCACAGCACCTGAGGTGTCAAAGGACCTGGCTGCCAAATAAGGAAAAAATCCCAGATGGATCCCAGGCTGTTAATCTTGCAGCCAGGAGCTCCAGGGAGAAAAGTGTCCTTTGCTCCCCTTGCTGGTGAATGAAGGGAAAGCCCAAATGTAGAGACCTCACACAGGCAAAATGCAAAAAAATCATGGCTCCCAAAGGATGGCAGTGGGGTCCAGAAACCTCCTGGGATGGACGAGTTTCATTCTAAGAAGTGGTAAGCCCATGTAAGCTTCCAACACACATTGAACACTGGAAGAACTGGCCTCTGGGAAGGGGGACACCAGTGGGAAAGGACCTGCTGTGCTGTGATGTGTGGAAGATGGGAAGATGCTCGTGGATGATGAGTAGAAGCTGCATTCACCTGTTGGGCATCCACACATGGAAAGTGTGAAATGAAGTCAACTCAGACTGCTGCTAAAGGTATCCCTGTCATTCATTTGTACAGAGTGGTTATGCTTTCCCAAGATGATGCTTTTTTCCCTTTTCTCCCCTCTTTTTCTTTGCTTGTGAGAGGGGAAGAGTTGCTTATCCAGGACACAGTAGAAGGAGCATCTGCCTGCAAGGCTCAGCTTGGAGAGATTGGATGGATTCTTCTAAGGAAGAGCCCTGATGTTTTACATGGTCAGGTGCTGCCTCTCACAATTTGCTGCACAATTGTGTCTTCCTACACATCTGGGGCCTTACAGTTGCTCTTCACCTTTATGAATTTAATTTGAATTACTGAATTACCATGTGCCAAGTTCAACAGGAGCTTAATAGATTCTTTATTGCTGGGGATTTTTGATACCAGATCAGAGAGATATCTGTTAGGCGTGGAGAGTCACACCCTCAGGAAAATAATAGACCAATGATTCCTGAGGAATCATCCAGCTTTTGTTTCTGCTTTTCTTTGTTGACACCTGAAGAGAGTAGAATCTGGAGGAAAATTACAGTAATATATAAACTCTGCCCAAGAGATGCTTGATACAGTGCTTTGCAAACCTTGCACAGCTTTTCAGGACTGCTAGATACTCTACTACTGCTATCTGGGAAAATTTAGGTTTTCTTCATTATTTCAGTATTACCTCATTACTTCATTATTACTTCATAGTACCTCATGTATTACATTGGAATAAACCTGAATGAATGTATAGCAAAGATCAGAAATCAGATTGTTGGCACTGACTCAGACAGTTTTCGGTACCAATTTACTCTTAGAATGAAAGTTTATGATTTCATGCTTTGGTCTTTTCATTGCCCCAGACGGAATGGTGATCAGTCACCCTCCTAGTTCATTAAGAAACACGCAAAATCCCTTCCACTGAATATTCTTTATTTTCCTTTTCCCTCTCTTACTAATGTGACCCTTTAAAAAGTGCTGAAATCTAGAAAGCATAAAAAACATCAAATTTTAAGCCGTTCATACCAACCCTGTTAGAAATGTTTTGTGTATCCAAAGGACTGTATGAGTTGCAGTCTTCAGACTGGTGTTCATTAGTGGTTTCAAAGGCCCCACTTTCTTTGGCCTGGACTTGAAAAGATACAGTCTGGGCACAATAATCACATTATTGGGACTAAACAGGGTACCTTGAGTCCCTTGTAACTCTTCAAGTCAGCACATGGCATAAGGGCTTTGCTCACCTTTGCAAGCAGGACGAAAGATGAGTGCCCTCCACACGAGGCAATTCAGGAAGTCCTCCTCAAAACACCCATCATTGGATATAAAAAGACCAGGTGGTAAATTCATCCCCACCAGCATGACTCTTAAAGGGAAATGTGCAACGCTCCTTTGGATATGGCAGGCATGAATTCACTAAATTCAACAGCTCAAACACCTTCTCCCAGTGCTGGCTCTGCTCGGTTCCAGTTGGCTCCTTCAGTACGGCTGTGCAGCAAGCCAGATATTTCATTTACAACACAGAGGTGTATGCCTGAACATATTTGCAGGCCAGGAGGGGATTTTGGCTGGAGAGATTTTTTTTTTTTTGGAACAAGGAGGTAGAAAATTCCTGCCTGGAGTTGGCAGCAGTGGCTTGGTATGGGTTAAGGTGCCAACTCAGCTGTGCTCAGCCTCTGACGGGTGCAGGCAAGTGCTTTGCTGAGAGGGTTTCTGGGTCACCTCTGAGGTGTGCCCTGCTTGTAAAGAGACTGTGTATCTCCCAGGAAGATCTGGGGATGCATGCAAGCTGCTAAATGTATGAAACAAAGCATCTGATTGAAATGGAAGTGTCAGAATGAGAAAGGACTGTGTTTCTCAGAAATAAATTTTTCTCTGTCCTGGATNTTTTTTTTCTTTTCCTTAAACTGTATAGGAAATGAGAGAAGAGTGTGATGTCTTTTTTACTGATGTTAAGTTCGGCTTGTAGATGAAAAGCTGGCCCAGGTTTCAGCTTTCACAGCAGGTTTGAGAAGTCTGTATCTCATGCTATTAAAAGTGACTGAATCTTGGAGGTTTATCTCAATTTCACATAAATTTGAATAACCCAGAAATTTAAATCAAGTTGCAACAAAAATTTAAAGAGGTTTTTGATTCATGGGTAGTTCTGTTTATAGAGTCACTTTCAAGCAGATTCCAGCTCAAGTTGTTCAACAGCCACTTCGTAAGTATTTTTTAAGAGATTGTCCCTGCTTGTTTCCTGGTTAATAATTGCCTTTCCAGTGGAGGGATGCCCCAGCTGAGGAAACTGTGGACCCACAAGTAGAGCCATAGTATTTGAGGGCACTCAGACCTACACTTCTGTCCTGGCTCACATGCAGAACAGAGATCTGGATTCAAATCTCAAGCAATCCAGAAGTCCTGAGGTGCCCATATTTATGGGTTGGATTTGTACTGAAGTTCAGTTTTACTGGAACAGTAAATGAACTAAAGCATGGAAGTGAAGCATTACCAAAATCAACTTTTGGGAAGTCACTATTAGCTCCGTCAGTGAACGGAGCCAAAATAAAGATGCATTTTAAACTACCATCACCTTTCCCCTCTTTTATCCATCACATTCCTATTTATTCTCTTATAATCTCTCTAAACTTATAGATGACTCAAAAATAATATTTGGCAAGCATAGTCATATTCTTTTCATCAATATTTTATTTTGAAACATGGTAAAGAGTTGTGTTGCACAATGAAAAACGTCTCTCTCTAAACATCATTTTCTAATGGGCTTTTTTATGTCCCATAAAATCTGCTAATTTTTACTTGTCCTCTCTTGTCAATGAAACAAACTATTATTTCTTTCTGCAGAACCAAACTGCAAACAAGAATGTCTGGAATATCAAGAGTAATGATGTACAAAGTCCCTCCTGGCCCCAGCTTCTACTGAAAAATAATTGGATGAATTGGTGATGCTTACATTTCATCTGGCCTGCCACTGTGAGTAATTCCACGGTGCCTCCTTGGCCAAAGTTCAGCCATTTAAGCACTTGGTGAAAATCTGTTTGGATGGACTCGGGGTAGGAACATGACAGATAACAGCAGAGTAAGAGTGAAAGATCTTGGGAATCGTTCTGCATATGTTGTCACAGCATCTAACCCTGTGCAAAGTGGCATCCTGGTTGTGACTTCAAGTTTCTGCCACAGTGTGAATAACAAACGATGGGGATGTTAACCATAAAAGTCAAGCTGGTCTGGATACAAGCTGCAATGAGATGGGCAAGGGAATTCAGATGGTGGAAGAGGCCCTTGTGTGGTATAAATTATTGTGGTACCATGTGATGCCAGTGGAGTTATGATTTACCCAAAGAACTGCCTCTTTGCCTTGCCAAGAAATCATTATATGGGCTGTCACCTCTCAGAATGGATTAATGAACCAGAACAAAATAGATGCCAGCTTGCCAATGCTCTTATTGGGGTTATAATTTGCTACAAAAGTTTAATAGGAAACAATTCATAGAAAAATGATTTTTTAAAAAATTTCCAAGTATCTCAGACAGTAATTCTAAAACATGGGTGTGTTTCTTTTTGTCTTTTAGTTCATTTGTTTCCAGTGACTTTTTCTTCTGTTCCTTTTCCTGCCTTATTGTTGATGGGTTTGGGAAGGTTTTGTCATATTTTCCCAGACTTGTAGATAGTCAGGGAAGAATGAGATTTGGGGAAGGACAGATGCTCCATAGGGGTGGTCACAGTGAGGTGAGGCCAGGGCGTGAGGCTGATTTGGGCTGTGAGGTGGGGACTGCAGGGATCCCTGCTGGAGTCCCTGCTCCAAGCCCCTTTGCCCAGCCAGCTCTTGGGCTGAATTCTCCTGGGTCTGGGCAGTCCAGGCTGCAGCCTGGGAGAGAGGGAGAGAGGGCAGCACAAACAGCAGCAGTTCTTCTTTCCTCTTGAGCAGGCAGTTACTTCCATGAGAATAGTTTCATTTGAACAATTTTTTTTTTCTTTTTTGGTAGCTCAAAGTTTGTTTATTTTTTAACAAACCCTCCCATAACGAAGTATCCCACGGTGACAGCACATCAGCCAGCAAGTGCACCCCTCAAGGGCTGTGAGGCACGAAACTTTGCCTGTTCATGCCTAAGGTGTGCATGCAGGGCTGACAGACACAGCCTGGTATGTGCTTTCTCAGGCAGCCTGAGGAGGCAGGGGCTTGGCTTCGCCCTGGCAGTGGGGTAATGCAGAGAGGGAAGCAGGAGGGCTGGAAAGGATAACTCTTGTCTGCAGTGGAGCCTTCTCAGACAGCCCCATGACTTCATATGAACTTGTCACACGCCGAGTCATTCTTTTGGACAGGAACACAGCCCAGGCAGAGTTGTGGTCTGAGCTCTAGACACTACTGCAACACACCAAATGGGTATATGAACTTTTCTTTCTGCCCAAATAAATGAGTACATAAAACCAACAGACAGACACAAAGTGTAAATCCCAATGATTCAGACTGGGTAATGCAGGGATTAACTAGAAGGATCTCTGGTCATTTTATGGTGCTCCTCATCATGCACATGAATTCAAATGATTTTCCTGTTCTGGTAACTTCTAACACAGAGGAGAACCCATACTCCAGGTGACTTCAAATGCAATCAGAATCATAAAATACCAGGTTGGGAAGGACCTCAAGGAGCTCTGGTCTATCCTCTCTGGGTAAAAGCACAGTCTAGACAAGATAGCCCAGCAGCCTCTCCAGCTGCATCTTAAAAGTGTCCAATTCACCACTTCCCTGGGCAGATCACTCCAATGGCTGATTGCTCACATTGTAAAAATTTTTATCTTGTTGGTAATCAAAATGTCTCCAGGAGTAACTTGTACCCATTACCCCTTGTCTTTTCCATGTGGAAAATGCAGTTCTCATCTTCTTTGTAGCCACCCTTTAAATACTGGAACAAAATACTTACTGGGTGCTGCCTTTCAGTAATGCACTGCATTCTGACTGACTCAGATTCTGTCCTTTCTTCACAAAGCACCTCTTATTTCCTTCACTTTGTTGCAAAAACGCTTCCTGGAAAAGGCACTTTCCCTGCAAGTGGTCTATGGACACTTTCCAGATAATAATATGGGAAACATCTTGGGATTTCCTCAAATCTCATGCTTAAATGGATTTCCACAAGGATCTGAGGGATTGGGGATGATCTTTTCCTCAAGAAGAGACAAGATTTTTATCAAAACAGGGTAACTGCAAGGGCTGACCTATTTGGTGCTGAGGTGCCCTGCCAGAGGAGGAGGCAGTGCCACTGTTAGAAGACAGGGCGTAGAAGGATGTGTAAAGGTAGCAGCCAGGTGGTTTATGTTCTTGTTTATTCTATATAGGAGCTGTAAAGAAATGGGAGAGTGTGTCTTGGCACAGAATGAATAAGGAAGCTGAAAATGTGATTTTGGGGTGGGGAAAGAGCTCGCAACAATGAGGTTGTAAAAACAACTCCCATAAAATATATCTTGGTCAAGTTCAGTTCTGCTTTTTGTGAAATTAGAGAGAGCTGATCTTACAAAAACAAGTGCTTGTTGAGGTTGCTGTTGTATGGAATTGGCGTGTGCTGTTTTTCTAGCAGACTCTCTTCACTGTCATCAGAGTGCAATTTCTCTAGAGTCGCTGTGGGATGCAACAGATTTCTTGGAAAAGAAGGCTGTGTTGACACCCACAGGCTAGTAATGTTTTCACAAGAAGGAACATGACTTTACATTTGACTCTCTTGAAAAGAGATTAGCAACACTGTGATTTATAAGAATTGCCAGGATTTGAGGTTGCTTTTTCTCCCCTCTCTCAGAATCTAAGCTCCAGCAGGTAGGTGTTAAGTGAGTGAAGCATTTCTGGCAAGATTTATGTGCCCATACAGTAGAATGGGAGTGAAATCTGACAGTCTAAAGGAGGGGGAGCAACTGACAAATAGAGGGGGTGGAAAAGGCAGATTGGCTTGGATTTTTTCTTTCCTTTTCCTTTGCAGTCAAAACCCTTTGAGACTCCTCACTCTTAGGTTGAAAATTTCCTTTGCACAGACATTTCCCTCCCTTGTCCTTTTGTTCTAGCAGTAAATATGGGTCCACAGCATGTACATGGAAAGCAGGCACAGCCAAGGCTAAATCTCCCTGAAATAATGCCTTTCCTAGAAACAGATGACAAGCATTTTCCCTAGAAATGAGATATCTCCAACGATGAAGTTCTCTTAGCAGAAAGAAGCCCTTTCTCACCATGGAGTCTCTCAGTTAAGTAAACAGTACCAAAAGACAGCGTGTCCTCATGCAGGAGGGTGTTCCAGCCTAAATAGCAACCAAAACCTTTGTTTTTCAGAAAGATGTACCATCCTGTTGGGTTGTGTGGATCAAATGGGTGCTGAACAGCTCATGATTGCTTTTGCAGGACCATGGTGGTCAGCAGCTCCAGAACTTCTTGGCTGTTAGATGTGGAGCAATCTAGAGGTGTAAGATAGTTGATATAGTTTGTAAAATGCCCAGAAGCTCAGCACTTGATGAATAACAGATTACAAAAACCAAAATGAGTGGGAATAGTTCCATTAGCCCCACGATTCCTACTGAGCAATACTATGGGAATACAAAATAGGGATACAGTTCAGATGATAATGGCATTCTTCTGGCTGCAAAAAGGAACATTTTCAAAGACTAAACTACTGCATATAAATTTAAGTATCAGATTTTAATCTTAAGCTTATTTCTGAAACTGTATCTGAAAGACAACTCCTGAGCCATGGGTGAAAATAGAGGGGGAAAAAAGCCACACTTGCTAATTGAGTCTTGCTTTTATAGCCCATGGAAAAACAGGCACATGGGTAATGCACAATGTATTCTCTGAACAAAATCCAAATGTGCAGTTGTGCCTATGTTCTGGGAAATTTGGAGTGTCCATCAGCCACAGAAAATCGTCTCCTCACTCATCAGAAATTTACTATATATGAAGGACTTCAGGGGAAACACTTTGACTCATGTGGTCTCTTTTCTGATGGAGGTACATCACGAGGAAATTTGCCTAAGAAAATTCCTAAGAATTCCTAAGAAAATTCTCAAGAAAATCCTAAGAAAAACACTGCTACAGCCTGTGTGTTTGTGAGGTGACTTGAGTGACCTCCTGCTTGGGACACTGTTCTAAGAAAAACAGAGTACAACTCATCCGGAATCTTCTGTAGTTCTCCTCTTCTGTGACAACCTTAAAGGTTTTGAAAACATCCTGCTCCTTGGTGGGAACAACTTGAGATTTTTTGAAGCTTCACCGGAAAATGAGAAAGACTTTAAAAAAAATGTGGTTTTCTTCAACTGCCAGCCACCTAAGCATTGAGCTGATGTGAAATGGAGAAGATATCAGGACCAAATTCTGGTAACACTGACTGGTCACTTAGTAAAACACCATCAGTGGGAGACCATGAACTTGCTCCATCCTAAGATATGATTGCTGTTATGGCACTGTGGAGAATAGAGGGGCCAGGTTCAGATCCCTGTGTAGCCAAAAAGCTCAGTTTTGATATGTCAGTGACCTAACCAGTGGTGTCTTGGCTAAGCTAAGCTGTTCTCCTTCTTTGGATGCAAACACTTTTTCTGATGAAAGCCTAAGCAAAACTGGTTTGTTTCTAAAAAAGATTTATGTTCTAACAAATCAACATCTTCCAACAAAAAAAAAAAAAGTGTGTATCACTGGAAAATTCCCATTTAGCACTACTGATGAGTAAAAGTTTTGCTTTACAGATGGAGTTAATAATAGTTTATAAGCTAAAGTGAAAAGGATTTTGGGTGAGCTTCCTAAAGAGGAAGTGAGTCACTGTCTCGGCAGGAAAGTGTTCCAGATAGGCAGGGCTGGACAAGTTACAAAACACCCCCCAACTGTGTGGAGTCACAGGGAGTGGACAAGGGATTATTGCATCCCAGATTGCAGAAAGCCAGTAATTAGCAGGGGGGCCTTGAGTACCCCCCAACCCAAGTGTCTTTAGGTATGGTCCTCTCCCATCTCCCGGGCTCCGAGCAGCTCAACTGAGTCATCCCAGGAAGGCGTAATAGCTGAGGAAGGAGCAGGTGTTGTGGATGGGTGGGTGATTCAGTGGATGGTGTTATTCCTACTGAGTCAATGCTAAAGCAGTTTGTAAGCAGGAAGTTGGGGACACTGTGTGGCTACAAGATCTGCTTTCTAAATCCAGTGACATTCAAGGAGTCTGCGGTTCCCTCACTATGCTTTCCATGGGGTGAGTTGCTTTTGGTTGTTCTTGGGCACAGCATTTTCAAAAGCAAAAACCAGAGAGGCATTTTTAAGGTGTCTGGCAGTGGGATTTACAATGCTGGGAGTGCAGGTCAGTTTTGATCATGGTATTTCTGAATTAGGAAGGCATTTTTGGAAAGCAAAGTCCTATATTCTTGTGAGTGACTGCAACCCTCCCACTGGTTCCTGGAGTGTCTGGGTTGAACCTTTACATGGAATTCATTTTAATGAGAGCTCTGCATATTTTGTATTCAGCAGAGCACCAGGAATGGTGCTGGCACTCCTCAGGTGTACTTAGTGACCATGAAAGGCAAGTTCTCCATGGCCATCACGTCCTTTGAGGTGCCAATGTTGTCTTACAGAAGAAAGGTGGAGCTGCTGCATCTCCTCTGACTTGCTTAACTCATTGAAAATTTCAGAGAACATGTCCTGTGATGTTCCAAAGTTCTCAAGTAATTTAACTTTTCAGAGAAGAGATGATATTTCACTTTCTCCATGTGTGTACACAAGTCAAAATTGCACACATTGTAGATTTAGACCTTCGAAGTCACTGCTGTTTCCTCTGTTCTTTTTGCATTTGGGCGTCTCTTTTCTCTTGCTGGAAGCATTACAGGTTTGGAAGGTGAGGTATTTTTTCTTCCACTCTTCAGTAATTCAGCACTCAGTCCTTCCGTTTCCTTTTATGCCATGGCTTTTCCACTCGGTTCTTTAAAATTTGATAGCAGCTTTCTCTCCAGTAAACAAGAGGGAAAATGACAATATAATTACTGAATCCCTGAGAACAGCCACAAGGTCTGGTCCATGTGGTGCCTGGGAGGATGGCAGACACTTCCATGCACCTCTGCAATGTGATGAGATGGTCCCAAGGTCTGGGTTGGCAGAGGTGGCCTTCCAATTTCTTCTGCAGAGAGCAGTTTCTGGGGAGACCACCCTTCCTGGGGACACTAACTTAGCCAACCATTCCCTCCGAGGCTGAGGAAAATGAAATGGGCAACTTTCCTTGCTTGACATTTGTACTTACTGCTTTCCATCTATTTTATCAAGCACTGCTCTTGGTTTTATTGGCTGAGCTTTTCATCCATTCTCTGCCACCTCTTCTTCCTTCACTGAGGTCTGGGTGGCCACAGGAGCTCAGTGGAATAAGATTTAGAGAGAAGATTTCAGATGGGCTTCATTGCTGGAGTGCAGTAATGACATACACTTATTGTTGTTTGCTTATTATTGTTTTTTCCAAATAGCTATTTTTGCTCTTACAGGATTAATTTTGTTTTTACTAAGAACAAAATCATCCAAATTGTTATGTAGGGAAAACTCATATCACAAGATAATAGGGTAAATCTTGATGTTATGTTTCTTTTAAAAATTATATAGTTTTTTAAAAACCATACTGTTTCTAAAGCTGAAATACCATAAACTCCACTGTTTAAGCACTGGCCTGAATGCATTTGCCTCACTAGCTTTTTGCTTTTTTTTTGCATAGGTAATTTGTTCAACATTATGGAATAAGTCTATGCCAAAGCCTGAAACAAAACCAATTCCTCCTGAATGCTTTGGTCACAGCACCATCCGTCTGCTGCACAAACAGCAGCCACGTGCCAGCCCAGCCCAGTGCCCATAAAAATGATAGTGATGAGAGCAGATAAAGCAGAGGGAGTATCAGGATCCAGAACCTTCCCACTACCTTTTGCTTCATCATTTTCCTCACAGCCTTTCTTTCCTCAATAAGGATATGCTACATTTTTATTTCTAGAGAAAAATTGAGGCAAAATCCACAACATTAAATAGGAATTAAGTTCACTTCCATCTTCCCCAGCTCTTTATGAGATGCAAGTCAAACCTTGGATAGGATACCATCTCCTTCACTCCTTGGCCTCTTTCTAAACAAATCCAGAGTTGAACGACTTGGCTTGAATTCATATCAGCTATTATTCAGGGAATAAGATGAAGAGTAACAGCATGTATCAATTAATTTTTTCCTCATCCACATCCCAGCACTGTTTTCCACAGTGAAAGCAAGGAATACAATCTCTGCTTTCACAAGGCTGCTCTGTGGTAAAAGTGTTTCACAATTGCTTCCTACTGAGTTTAGCCCCAGTTTCTTTACTGAACACCTTTACTAGCCAGGTACAAGGAGCAGAGCTGCCACTGAGAATTAGACAGGAAAGTAAACTCTAACGAAGTGATAAACCATTATTTTTAATGCTTGTAGAAATCTCACGATCCTCCTTGTTTCCCTTAAAATGTCAATTTTATACATCTTTTTGTTACAGGTCAGGAATTAAAAGATTTAGGAAAAAAAAAAGAAAACTACTATTATTTTGTACTACATATTTTTCTGCTGGACTTGACAATCTGTTTTCTGATGTCCTAGCTTTCAAGCCCTTTGAACCACTGGAAACACTGCTGGAGAGTTGGAAGAAAGCAAATAAGGCAATGATTGAAAAAATACAGAAGAACCAGGCTGATCATTATTGTATTTTTTACTTTAAACCATAGTGAGACAAACAGTAAACAAAAGCCCTATGAGCACTGAGTCTGCAGCAAAAAAAAAGATAGATTTTCTTGTTCCCAGAGCAGGGAGCAGCTTTAGGTCTTGGATGAGAAATGTCCAGCACAGTGGGGCTCTGACCCTGACTGCATCTCTTTAATGCTGTGACAATGTAGGTATAAAAACCTGTCTTCTAAACAGGTAACTGCTTCAGGGCTGGTGAGAAAGAAATGTCCTCAAAAGCAGGTTCTCTCCCTTTTTCCCATCCCCAGAGAGAATCAGTGAGCCACAGCTTTTACCTGGATTCCTCATGGAGGTTCAAAGAAATGGTTCCCATTTCCCAGGCCCTAAAAAGCAGCTCCTTGTGGGCAGCACAGGGAATTTGTGCCACAGATTTCCAGAGAAGAGGTGTGGCCCTTGGGAGAGCCTCAGGAATAGACACCCCTCTTTTGGATGTCTGGGCTAAGCCAGACTCCACGACCTCTTCTGCAGTGCTGTGTCTGCTTTGGCATCCTCTCCAAAATGAATGTGACCAACCAGAGAGAGTTCAAAAACCCTTGGATGTGTGGAAAAATTTGCTTCACAAAGGCAGAGTTGAAGCTCCGTGTGTTTAACTTGCTGATGAGGTCAGCAGATGGCTTGCTCATAGTTTATTAGCTCTTATGTTAAGAGAAGGTATTTGATAGTGAAAGCTGATGTAAGCAAGGCTGGACTTTTTTTCTTTCTTGAGGAACAGATTTTGCTTTAAACAGAAGTTACTTGGCTCTGGAGAGTTCATTCACATAAGAGGGAACAGCAATTCCCTTTGGGGTATTAGGGGATTGAGCGGGTGAAAAACTGCAGATGATTGTGATGGTAACTCCTGGCCTTGAAACTTGACTGTTCCATAAAACTTCTGGGTGGAGGGATCATAAACAGAATGCACCACGGGATTTCAGAGATGTGTACAAAATCCCACCTCAGCATTCTCTCCGTGTGTCTGGAACAAGCACTGTGCTGTCCCACGCATTCAGATCTGGCTGAAGAGCGTTAAACTGGACATAAAGCTAAATGACAAAGTAACAGAGCACAGGAGGGGTGGCTGGTGATGTGTAAAGGCTATTTGAGATCCTTACAAGCGATTGTGAGCAGGAGATAAACAACTCAGCTCTTAATCACAGTGTGGCACACTCAGAGGAAAGGCAAATGTCATTGCAGAATAACAAGTCATCTGACAGCACAAAATAACCTGCTTGTAAGGCTTTCAAAGGTTAGGTCAAAGCTTGCAGTCAGAATGTTATCAGGATCTCAAGTTTCAATATTTGTGTTAAGCCATGATCTTAAAAAAAACCTCAAAACATTTTTAAGGTGGAGTTTGAGAAGGTTTTTGAAGATAATTCTGGGATGTAGTCACCTGTGGAGTCACCTGAGAAGGGGGACTGGAATGGTGATTCAGGAGGTCTTTTCCCTTTCCATACCTCTACAATGTAATAAATTAAATAAAGAGGATTATTATGCAAGTGTGCAGCCATCTGATAGAAAGATGTGCCAAACCCCAAGCTTTTATAAGAATTGAAGCTAATCTGTGTTTCCATGTCTTCTCCGTGTCTGTGCAAACTGGAGTTACAATTTGTACACTGAGCAGCACTGATTTCACAGTGCAGGAAGGAGCTCAGGAGGTCGGACCCACGAATGGGGCAGTGCCACCTCCCTGTTGTGCCTGCTGGCTGTCCCCCAAACATTGAGGATCTCGAGTTCTGTGTCCAGTTCTGGGCCCCCCACTTCAAGAAGGACATTTTGGTGCTGGAGCAAGCCCAGAGAAGGGCAGTGAAGCTGGTGAAGGGTCTGGAGCACAAGTCCTGAGGGAGCTGGTGGTGTTTATCCTGGAGAAAAGGAGGCTCAGGAGAGATTTTGTCATCTTCTACAGCTCCTGAAAGGAGGCTGTGGCCAGGTGGGGGTTGGCCTCTTCTCCCAGGGAACAAGTGTCAGGACAAGAGGTCTTAAGCTGTGCCAGGGGAGGTTTAGGTTGGACATGAGGAGGAATTTTTTCACAGAAAGGATGATCAAATATTGGAAGGGGCTGCCCAGGGAGGTGGTGCAGTCACTGTCCCTGAAGTGTTCAAGGAAATGCTGGCTGTGGCACTCAGTGCCATGGTCTGGGTGACACCGTGGCAATCAAAGGTTGGACTTGATGATGCCAGAGGTCTTTTCCAAACGAAATGATTCTGTGATCACTTTGATCCTTATCAGCCTCCAGAGATCATTGTAACGGGCTGCCACTGAAATATCACAGAACATTTTGGGCTGTAAGGGACAGTGCTTCAGAGGAATTGTTAGTGGTCCATGGTCATGCCCAGTACCCCTGCTGCCAGGCCTTTAACCAATCCACAGATGAAAGCCCATACATTAAGATATTTTTTAAGTGAAAGTCTCAGAATACTCCACTAAGTATTTTCCACAGTTGCCAGACTTATTAAATTTCTGCTTTGTAGGAATTCTGAAAGTCTTTTTATTTTAAATGTGAACAGCTTCAAGTGGCTAAAATTCCCTTTGGTTTTCAGCCAGCTCAATAAGGCAACAGCACTGGCTCAGAGAATGGGAAAGACAGGTCACCTTGAGAAGTGAGAGACTTGATGCTACTTCTCTCACTTACTGGTACTTTCTTCCTTAGACCTGAGGATTTTTGCAGATGAAGGAGAGACAGGGTTTCCCTGCAATATCTTAGTTCCCAGGTTCTACCCATAAGTCCCTGAGCTGTCCAGTGGCTGCATGCAGTTTTCCCCTCATCCCAGAAAAAAAGACAACATTTAGGATCACGCCAGTTTGTTTCCAGGAGGATGCTGTTTTGACACTGATACTTAGAGACAAATATTTATTTGGGGCAACCCTGTTTATTTATCCTGCTTTGTTTTTCTTCCTGGACCAGTGGGAACAATCAACAAGTTCATTTCCTTGTTGGGAAATGATGGTTGGACTTGTCATTAAGCTCTCTAACCAAAAGAAGTTTTGGGTTCTGGTTTCTACGCAGGGCCACACTTTTTTGCTGTATGATTACTTTCTCCTTGTTTTCACTCTCTGGCTGATTTTGAGTAGACCTGCAGTGAAGCAGCACTCCAATGTCTTGATTTGCAACTTATCTCCAAGGAAATCCCATGGCACACATTTCACAACATGGTCAGTGTCTTGGGGATGGTCACCCATCATCAAAGGAAGAAAATAGTTTCATTATTGAATGTAGCATACTAAGCCCAGCACCAGCTTTTACAAAGCCTGTGATTTATAGCAGTTGTACAGTATAACAGCCTCTCTTGGCAGATAATGCTTACATATTGCCCAATCTTGCCTCTGTACATTTCAGAGATTATTGGTTAAAATGGTCAAAGGTACCATTAGCATAAAACATCACATGCTTTATGCTAGAAAGTTGTGATCTTCTTCAGTTTAGACAGAGGCTCACATGTCTGCACAGGCAAAGGAAAGGGATAACTTTTCTTTTAATGTAAAGCTTGTATAATTCAAGAACTGAAGAGAAAGAAGTCCAGCAAAATAAAGGTTATTGTGTAAATAGAGCTGAGAGGGGGAAAAAAAACCATCTTGAAAGAAATGTGATGTTGACCTGGCACATTTAGGAAAAGATCTTTCTCATTTCCAGGTCATATTAATTGCAAGGGGGGACCTGTTTGTTAAACTGTATGGCTTGAAGATTCTTGGGAGGTACAAAGATCCCAGACTATGGCTTTGGCTACTGTTCAGCATACGAAAGCAAGAGGAGGAGGAATTTAACAAGTGTGAGAGTGTTGTAAAAGCTGCCACCCAGCAGAGGTTGTGCTGGGACAACCAGGAGGCCCTGTGCAGCTTTGGCACTTGGTTTGTTACGTGTGTAGTCCCTGCAGTGGCCCCTGGATGAAATCAGAAGTGAGAATGCTTGGTCTCCTCCTGCCCATCAGCACAGGGACAGTGGGAACAGCCACTGCCACAAGTGGTGTGAGTGTCACTGGGTGAGCAGCAAGTTAAAAACACTCACAGGGTCTCTGATTTAAGGGCTGCAGTGCCTCGGTGCTTTAGGGACTGGATCTGGCTGTAGACAGAGAGGAAAAGGAGCAAAAGAAGAGACCAGAAAGTGCCAACCAGAATTTTTGAAAAACACTTGTTTTACCCCGCCTTTGTTAAAAATTAAAACAAATACCCACCAGCTGAAAAATTATATTGAATAATTGCACTTCAGATACTGTGCCAACAAAACACACATGGGCCGTGGTGATAAAACATTTTCTCCCAGTGGAACAAATCACTTATCAGGTTGTGATACAAAGTAAGGAAACATTTCAGTACAAGTGAACTTTAGCTTCACAATAGCTGCAATAAGGGAATGCTGACTTTCAGCTGCCTTATTTGGAGGAGAACTATCCAGACCTACCCACTGCCTTTACTTATCTGCTATTGTGTAATTTTTAATGTCATATTTGCTTATACGTGCCCCATAATTATTTTCCACTAGAGACATGTACAGCTACTATTTTGCTGCCTCACATGTTTGCTTTAAATTTTCTTCTCCCTCTTTTCTCAGCCACTTTGTCTCTCACTTTGTTTCCATACCATGGCCATTTCCTCTCTTTCATTCATTTTTATATTATTTCTTCCCTTTCTTTTGTCTCTTTTTCCTTTCCCATCTTTCAAATTCTGTGTGACACAAAGCCCATAGACTGTCATTTTTGCTTTTCCCTATTTCCTCCTCCATAATGTTTTTGTCAAACCTGAGAAGAGAGAGAAAAATTTTGAGAAGCTTTTTCATTTATCCTGAGCTCTCTAGTCTTCTCCATGCCCTTTCTCCATGTGAGGAAACCAGCAGTTTGTCCAGGAGAGGTTTTTAGAGCCACATCTGTAATGAGCTTTGGGGTGCCAGGAACTGGAACAAGACACGAGGTCATGATGTAAAAGAGTGGTCAAAAATAGCACCTAAGTTTTTCATTACCCTGATATGAAAAGGAAGCTGAGATTCCCCTAAGAATCACAATTAAGCTGATTTGAAAAGCATTGTGAAAAAGGAGGTTGCAAAGGTGGTGTAACAGAAAGGTCTCGCTGTGAGGTCGAGGCGTTTGTTCACACTGCGCTATTCCAAGGGCTGCTTCTGCCTGTTGCTGATGACACTTTATTTTTTCTTTACCACAGATAGTCTTAAAATATGGGTATTTAACTCTCATGAAAGTGAAAAAAAAAAAAAGAAAGAAAAGGAAAGGAAAGCAAAACAGCCCTCCGAGCTCAGCAGTGTGATACCACATTGGTATAATTTAGAGTTTTTCCTCATTTTTAATCTGGTTTTTTATTTGTTTGTTTGTTTGTTTGTTTTTACAAATACTGGAGAAATTAGGGGAATCTCCAGATTCCACCTGAGGAGAAACACTTTTTATGTTCAATACATAATTTCCATATTATTCTTCATATTTGGAAGACATCCCTGACTTAACGGGAGCTAAAACCATCCCAAAAGCACCACTCTGCACTTGTATTAATGAGACTGGGGGACACTGCATATATTTTAGCAGCTGGATGTGCACAAAACAACTAATTTTGCAGGAAAAGGGTGCATCAGCTCTGCTTAAATATAATGCCCATTTTGTGTGAACATTTTGTGACTGGAGAGAACCTGTAGGTGCAGAAAGTCTATTGACACGACTTAGCCTAAGCCAAGAGCGTTGCATTTTTCTTCTTTCCTCTCCTCAGCAAGGAAAAAGGGGTTGCAATGATCCAGGCTGCTCCTTGTTGGAAGCAGCAAGTAGTGCCACGTATGACCTTTTGTTGCTTTGACATGCTACCTTCTAAGCTGGTAGCTTTAAGAAATGCAAGGCAGAAAAATTTAATCTCCTGGAACATGATGTAAAGCCATTTAACGATTTTCAAGACATTCTTTGGGAATGACTGGGTTTGCTGCTTGAGGTGGGGCGTGTGCCTGTGACTAAAGGTTTGCACTTCACCAAAAAAGGCCTCCCGGGTGTCCCAGGGCTGTGGAATCAGGCTGTTTCCTGGGCTGGCCTGTAAACTCCGGGCACTTGGAGATCGTGGATGCTTTCCAAGCCGGCTGCCAATTTTCAGACAAGCCTGGGTAATTCTCAGGCTCCCCCACTCCTGCCCACGAGCTGCAGTTTCTGTGCCCCTGGCAGCACAATGCTCTTTGCTGGCTGTGCTCCCACCAAGCACCCACAGCAGGACTCCAGCCCTGCCATTGCAAAAGATGCAGGCCCCTGAGTTTTAAGGATGGGTGAGAGATGCTTTTTTTTTTTGGTCTACAGGGAAAGCAGTGGGTTTGAAAAATCTTTCTTTCTCAGAATGAAAAAAAAAGCACTGAATTTTTTTTCTCAAATTTCTTCTGAGGCCAAACCAAATCCCACCCAAACGCTCTTAAAAACCCCTTTTTGAACTGCTCTCAAGGTTTCATTTTGATAAAAACTCAGTGTCTCGTTCTTACCCCACCTTGAAAAATATTTTTTTTTTCCTATAAAATGAAAGTCAAACCCTGGTAAACTGTCTTTTCAAGCTGAAAAACTGAAACATTTGCTTTCAGACAGTTCAGGCAAGACCTTTGAAGACTTTCTTTAAAAATTTATTTTTCAAAATGAGTTTTCTTTTAATTTGTCCTGCTTAGAGAAAACCCTTTATTTTCAACAAATTAGCATTTTTAAATTCCTTTTTTTTTTTTTCTGGTTGGAAAATAGAAATGGAATGAAGAAATGAAGATTTCCATGCAGCTCTGTAGTGAGCTGGCCCATGGAGATACTGTGAATGGTTTTACCAATCAGTGGTAGAGAAGAGAAACATTTGGAACAAAACTTGACCTAGGGTCTCCTCAGCTTCTCCTCTCCAGTGATGTACCTGCTTCTGCTCCCTGTCTCCTTGCACAAACCAACCACTCCCCTAACCTGCAATACAGGCACAACTGGAGATTTCAGAAAAAGGGCTTCAGACACTGAAAGAAGCTGAAAAGCTACTCCAATGAAGTGTACAGACATTCACAGAAATGTGGGAAGATCTAATTCTGCTCTACAGTGGCTTTGAGATTCAGTGTTCTTCTCCCTTGATACTCCATTTTTTTCCTAGTAGTATTGTCTCCAAGGAATGGATCCAAAGATCATTGTAGCCAGCTGAGAAAATCCCTTATAATGAATTTTTCCATAGTTTTCAAAATCCTGACATTTATATATTTCCCTTTATTTTTTTTTTTTTTTTTAATTTTGAAGGAGGAAGAACTGCTAGTTTATTTATCCTCTTCTCTTTGCCAGCTGTGGTAGTATTAGGTTTTGAACTGAGCTCTAAACCTTAATTACTGTAGCAGCACTGCAAAAAAGCCATTCTAATTCTGGGAATACAAACATTCCCTTGTCTCTCAAAGTCTCAGCTAGAATAAAATGTCTTTTAAAAGGCATTTATCTTTTAAAGCCAACTGCTCTGCTCTTCTTATCACCGCCTCCAGCCTCGAGTCCTAAGAGGAAGATTCATCCCTTTCCTTATACAAAACCTGACCTAAAAGAACCAAAGCAGGGTTGTGGGTACAGAGATGTTTCTCCTCCCGAGGTGGGTGGAAGAATACATAGCACTGCTTTGTTAGAGAAAGGTTTTCCACCCATTCTCAGCCAAGGGAGACACATTTCAAGGTCCCATTTCAGCTGACCAGACAGGGCTATATGGCGCTCAAGGAGTTTCTGTGGCAATGGATGAAAATATTTGTATCTGGATTTGTCTTCTGCTGTTTTTGTCAACACCAGAAAAGGTCAATGTTTTTCCTTGGTCAGGGAAAGATGATGTCTAGATTTACAGCAGCATGAAAGCTGAAAGAAGAAAAGCAAGAAGTAGTTTTGGCAAGAGGAAGATCCTTCGGTGTCCAGGAACCATTAAGCTATTAAAGTGAAACTGTTTCTTTTTCTGTCCCCAGGACACTTCAGTCATCCCCGTAAGGGCAGATCCTTCCAAGCAACTCAGAGAGAGCTGAGGGAAGAAGCAAAGCTCCCCAAAATGTCCCTGCTCATCTCTTCAAGCACACGCTGCAGATGGAAAGCAGCAGCCTAATCAAGACATAATATAGAGAAGAGAAATGAACTACACAAATTCTTTTTTCCTCTTGCTAGCCCCAGCATTTAATTTTTGACTTCTAGAGTCTAAACATAGCAACGTGGCACTGAACAGAAGGCTTTCTAAATTCTAGGGAATCTCTAGTCTTGTATTTAAAGTCTGAGGGAAATATAATGACTATTCTGCATATCTTTGAAGTAAATCAACAACTAAGCACGATTGCTATCCTAGTGTTGTTAGAATGAGAAGCTAGATTCATAAAATGTTACACTATGGAAATCTAGAGTAAGAGTGCATTAAATCTGAGTCTTGCCCAGTACACCGACAGTTTTCTGTCAGATTCCCACCTCTGCAACCTCCTCTTTACACAGTTTATTTCAAATGTATCTCCCCGACCTCTTCTGAGTAGGAAATGAATGCATGCAAGACCCCAGACTGCATGATTCCAGCAGCATGAGGGAGCAGACGTTTAAAAACACATTTATCATTTCAAGAAAGCCATTCCAGGTTGCTTTTTCAGAGAGTGATTGAAAGCAGTTTAGGAAATGTAGAACACTGAAACAAGAGGAAGATGGAGACACAACTACTAGTACTCTCTCAGATTCGTTCAAGGAGATTTACTCAAGAATATATAAGAGTAATTTCCACAAAGTGAAGTTTCAAATCAAAATTCTTGGTTTTCCTCAACTAATGCAGCAAAAAGTTGTCAAGTGGCACATTTCAGGGTTCACAAAGCACTGGCTGTTGCTCATGCCCACTGTTGTATATAAGTGAATAGAGAAATAACTCATCAATGGTTTGAATTGGCATTGGATTTTTAAATCTGGTGGTTCTGATTTTAATTTAACATATCCTGTGGTGCAGTGTGTGAAATATGTACTTAACCCAGATTGTTGTGAGATGAAAGCGCACTCGTGTTTATTTTACATTATTTGCTGTAGTTTGTTGAAAGCCAACATTCCTGGGCAGTGAATGCAGCAGGGATGAATCATTTGAACTAGGTGAGGGGTTAGCAGCTGGAAGAAAATGAAAGTTAAATAACTACATTAAATTTCAGTAAAATGGGTTAAAAAATGTAATGCTAGAGAAACTTGAATCTACATCCTGAGAAAAGGAATTATGATACTTATTTCTGTGGGTTTTCTACCAGCACTTTTAATGCCAGCGTGATTAGAGGTAATAATTAGCACACATTTCCTACCTTCAGAACTGAGGTGCTGAAGCAAAGTTAAATACAAATTGCTACCAAGAGCTGTAGCAAATGCCCCAAATGACACTATAGCACCGGGGAATCAATCCTAATGATTCATATCACCATAGGAATCTTAATCAAGGACCAGGACATCACCACACTGAGTATTGAATGGTTAAGGAAAAAAGATGGGCCCTGTGCTAGAGAGCTTAGCACCGAGGCAGAGGTAAAGGGGAATGACAAAGTAGGCAAAGAGAAGGGAAAGCAGAACAAAATGATGGAACAGCAGCACCAGAAATGAGCACAGCACAGGGGCAGTCCACAGTAAAGATTTTCTGAGAGCTTGTAATAGTGATTTTGACAGAAGACAAGAGAGGGGCTGCGTGGGTGTTTGTGGTGCGTCCGTCTCACACCTGAGTGGTGGCAGAGATGGGCAGAGGTGCCTGCCTGAAAATCTATCAAGTGGGCAAATAAGGCTTACAGTAAGGGCTAGGTGAGGGCAGAAATTGCATCTGGTTAGAGAATGATGCACCAGGGAGCCTTGAAAGCAGTAGTACTGGGCTTCTCCTGAACATAGCAGGGCAGGGGAAGGGGGCCAGAGGCAGCAGCAGCAGAGCAAAAGCCACCCCTGAGGAAAGGATGCTCATAGCAGTGTTTGAGCTGGGCACAAGTTGGATGAGACAGTGCTTTTCAAGGCCAGAAAGAAAAAGAGGTGGGAGTAGCTGAAATTCTAAATGCCAGAAGCCTGCACAGGAATTTTAGTTGAAAGGAGACGAAAGGCCATGGAGTAAAGATGGTATCGAGAAAAAAAAAAAAAACACCAAAAAAAAATCACCGAGGATGTGAGAAGTCTGAGCCAAAGATGTCTCCTAGGATGCCTCAGGGACAGGCAGCATGCTCCTGAGGCCATGTGGTACCTCCCAGAGCTGTCAGCTGAGCAGCTCTGCTCCCACCACGCTGGGGGTTGTTGTCTTTTGGGTGGTGTTAGAGGGAGAGGCCTCAGCTGGGAGAGATGGAGCAGGGAAGCAGATCTGTAAATACAAGGGACAGGGAAAGGGAATTTGGATTTGGGCCTGTAGGTGAGGTTGCACAGACACAACACGGAGACACAGAGAGGAGCAGAAGAGAGAAGCAGATGCAGAAGTCTCTGGAGAGTGGGGCAATGAAGAGGAGCATCTGCAGAAGGAGACTTGAGCAAGGAAGAGAAGCCAGCGGGTCACCAAGAGAGGATGGTGGCTCCATGGGTGCCTGGCCAGTGAAAGACTCAGGTGGTGTCCTCAGGGCTGTGCAGTGCTCCTTGTGATTTCCCAGGCTGGTCTGCAGGGGTCTCCTGCTGGTCTCTGACTTTTGTCCTCTGTCTTCAGCTGCTCTGCTCTCCTTACTCAGGTGTGAACAAACACCAAGGAGACAGAGGACAAGCTGGGACATCCTGCATTATCTTCCAGCACTTGAAAGATCAGCATTACTGAAACCCAGAAGAAGAAGAGGTGTTGAAAGCTGTCAGAGTCAGGGAATCAGTCGGGCAGGTGCTCTGTGGAGTACAGAGAGCTGGGAAAGAAGGGGCAGAACAGCAAGAGGCTTTCCTTGGGCTAGCAAACACTTGAGTTGCACAGCTACAGGGTTCATCATCACCCTACTCCCCCGATTTCAGTTTTCAGAGACAGCATGGTTTTAGTCCTTCATCATCCTGTCAGTCTGGTCCAGATGGCAGAGACTCAGAGCAAAGCAGTTATTCACCAAGAGAGTGATTGGAAAAGGGCAGTCTCTCTCTAAAAGCAGTAAAGTTGCATTCAGTGAAGACTGCACTGAGGCTGAGAGCAGTAAGGGCTGGACTGATGTAAAATGAAGGTGGTCCTGTGATTTTGGTCATTCTTATGTCTGTATTTAATGTATAGTTTCCATAACTCTGATTAATGCACATTTTTGATTATCACGGGCTGTTGTCCTTCAAAAATCATGGGAATACTTTGTCTGGACAATGTCCTTGCTAAGCCAAGTAAGTGTTTCCTGGCCGTGCTTTCCATTAATTCTCTCAGTCTTTACTGAGGGACAGAAAGACAGGGATGTTTAAATTTTTAGAATCATTATGGTTACAGAAGACCTGTGAACTCATTGAGTCCAACCCAGCACCTCCATGTCCACCACTAAACCGTGTCCCCACCTGCCACACCTCAATGACTTTTGAACATTTCCAGGGACGGTGATTCCACCACCTCCCTGGGCAGCGTGCTCCAAAGCCTGATCACCCTTTCAGTGAAGAAATTTTTCCTAACATCCAATCTAAACATCCCCTGGTGCAATTCCTAAGACTCCTTTGGAGACGCACGCTTAAATTCAGCGCACATCTACCTGCTTGACTTTTGGGCTGACCTGTCTGAGGTGCAGAGGCTGTCAACGCAGGTGCTGCTGCCGAAAGCCCTTGCTGCCTCGCTTCTTTGCCAGCAGGCCCCTGTGCCTGGTGCCCCGAGCTGCTCCAGGATGCGGTGGCGGAGGGATGCAACGCTGCGGGGCAGGGCGGGGGCTCATCCCGNAGTGCCACATCTACATGGTTTTTGAATACCTGCAGGGACGGTGATTCCACCACCTCCCTGGGCAGCCTGCTCCAAAGCCTGATCACCCTTTCAGTGAAGAAATTTTTCCTAATATCCAATCTAAACATGGTTCAATTCCTAAGACTCCTTTGGAGACGCACGCTTAAATTCAGCGCACATCTACCTGCTTGACTTTTGGGCTGACCTGTCTGAGGTGCAGAGGCTGTCAACGCAGGTGCTGCTGCCGAAAGCCCTTGCTGCCTCGCTTCTTTGCCAGCAGGCCCCTGTGCCTGGTGCCCCGAGCTGCTCCAGGATGCGGTGGCGGAGGGATGCGACGCTGCGGGGCAGGGCGGGGGCTCATCCCGGGGGGCGGGGAGGGATCCGAGCGCTCCCAGTGCGAG